>PVKN010005065.1:0-31784 GCA_004027915.1 Capromys pilorides
ATCTTACACTTGCCAGGCAGGCACTTGTGCCACAGAGCTATCTCCCCAGCCCCTCAAGCTGATTGTAAACATTAAAAAATATGCAGGATCAGCACAGCACCTTCTTGGCACGGGCAAATGGATGAGTTTGATTCCTGGAAAAAAAAAAAAATCAAGCAGATAAGATGAACCAAAACACTTAACAGATAAAACAATGTAGATTGTTACTGTCTAAGATGTCAACACTTACGCTAAGTCTACAACCCTCAAACCAACAGGATGTCCAGGGACAGTGGGAAATTCTTAGAAAAGAGATTCAGAAGTAAACTGGAAGGCTGATTTACTACGAAGTCCTTTAAAGGACAATTCTTTCAGGAACCAGCTCACTCAAACTCGTGAGTAATATTGCAAGTCACTTTCACAATCAGCCTGAAGGAGCAGGAAGCCGTATGCGCATCCACACTGGGACAGCTAAAAGACCTTTTAGTTCAACAGCGGAATCAGTGTTCTACTGAGATGCTGAATTTATGCATCAATTTAACTGTGCCATATTTTGCAGGAGATATCTCATTTTGTTCTGGTGATGCTGGTTTGTGTTTGTGGAACATTTATGTTATAGGCAGCTCAGTTAGATAGAAATACAACGAGTAGTCAGACAGGGCTAGGACCTCAGAAGGAGCCAGAACAGAAGTGAAGATGCCTTGCCTAGAAAGACAGACACTCCTGCAGTGGGTAGGAGTCACAAAAATCAAACAAATGCAAAGCTGCCTAAAGATAAGCATCCAGGACTGATTACTAAGCAGGCCTCTGTCACCTAGCAGAAGCCAGGAAGAGTGAGGAAACCAGCTCGCTCCAGGATTCGCCCCCTTCCACACTCCTGCTGGCTTGCTCTGTGCCTTCTGTATTTGAACCCAGATTTCACCAGTTGTCCCTGAGCAACTGTGCTTGCGACCTCATTGGTGAACCACAGTTTTGTCCACCCTCAGGCCCACCTTGAGGGCTCCCACGTTGTCCACCTTAGACTCATTTCACTTCGTGATTTTGTTCTATAAACATCCCTAGAAAAGACAGATCCCTGGGCATCCCATGGATTAGACCCCCTTCTGCCTCTCTCTCAGACAGAAGCTCTCTGTCCCCCAATAAACACATTCTGTTCTTCACCTCTGTTTGCTCCTAAACTTCATTCTTCAAGGTTAGAGAACACGAACTCTTCCCAGGTATCCTTCAGGTTGGGAGTTTCATTCCCCTATATCATATGGGACAAAATTAACACTCACATCAATGGGCCAGGCAGAGATTCTCCACGTTGCTAGTGGGCGCCATGTGCTCAGTTGAAGATCTAAATAAAACAAAGAGACTGAGTTGCCTGTAGCCAAGAGAAATTCTCCTTGGTCGCCTACCCTCCACGTGCACCATCTGACGTACTTCCTGCCTTTGACTCAAAGGGGAAAACAAGGCTGCTCTACCAGCCTGGGCAGCCCCGTCGCTGTCCCCGCCCACTAGCACCGGCTCACCCTCCAAGCCACAGTAAGCATTGCTACTTTTCCTCTGCTTGTTATAAAAATAGAGCCTTGTAAAATTGTTTAGCCCAAACTTGCTTATTTGTATATACTCATATCTCTCTCTTATATCATTTTTATTTAATAACAAGTTAACATAGCCTTTAAGGTTTTAAAAGGCCCCTTGAATGTGATTCTTAACTATGTATCAGATAGGAAACAAAAATATTTCGTTCTTACTACCTACCTGTGCTTTTCTAGGAAACAAATAATATAAATTAAAATAATTTTTATAAGTAAACTTCATAAACATGAAGTAGTACTTCACTAAGAAAAATAATGGCTTTCTCGTTCGGAAATGACAAGAAGCATCAAGGGGTTTGCTTTCATCTGCTGAGGCTTCAAGCCACTGCCACAGCGGAAGGGATTATGGGAGTAAACTGATCTCTAATAAAAGAGTGAGATTGATTTTAAATCCCTTTCTGAACCAGGGAGCCCTGCTGAACCTCAGGGACTTCTGTTTTATACTGGAAGTAATATATTATTGCATCCATTCCTTGCAGAACTGTTCATTAAAAACTTAATATATACCATGAAGTCTGGTGAAGGGACAGCACTTTTATGCGTGCTTGCTGAGCCCAACTTTCTCCTCACAAGCTGTGTTCACACCTGTGCAAACAGAGGCTGCCACAATAGACCCATTTCCAGAGGCAAATAAGGGCTCAGCACCACCCAAAGAGCGAATTCTGCATCTGTGTGTTGAACATACAGAGATGATGATGATGGTGATGATGATGATGATGTTGATGATGATCATCATGATGGCCAGCTCAGCCTGCCCTGGGGGTAGGGCTGGCGCAGTACTGTGGTACCTGCAGTTGCCTAAGCTTGCCTAAGCAGGCACTTTAGAAAACTGAGCCATCTCGCTGTCCCCCATGTAGAGTTTCGTGTGAGAGGAACAGCAAAGACGAGGCACCAGGCCAGTACATTGCTTCATAAGAAATTTTGTTTCTTACAGTGGACACCAAAAATACTTTTCAACTTTAGAAAGCCCTTTGTGGTCCAGGAAGCTTACATTTGTAGTACTATGAGAAGGTTATCGATTGCTTCTCGAGGGCATTCCAATGTACCCCTCCTGGTGCAACCCCTCACATACGTAAAGACATGATAATATAACCTAAGTGGAGGTGATTCAAGGGGGTCTGAGGCCAGCCATGATGATGATTAACCAGAACAAAGCCTCCACCCAGGATCAAACCCAGAGTTCTTTAATTAGTGAAGGGAGTGGCTTGAGGGTGAGGGACTGAGAACTCTGGCAAGTCTGTGAGTGCCTTGGGCAGGGCAAGACAGGTGGGTGGCCTCAAGTGACCCCTGATGGAGCAGAGAGGAAGGTATGCTGAAGGAATCATTTGCATAACGCAGGTAGGGCTGCTCTGAGAGTTGGGGTCCAGTGCTTCAGGTAATCTTTTACACCTGGGCACTTAGGGCCTCTAATCTCCAGGCTCATCTCAGCGGAGAGTGTGGATCAGGGCTCCCATCACCCCCACCCCAGCCTCAGCACACAAAGGTTTCATTTGGCAGCTACAGGGGCAGGGAAACAGTACCCTGTCCTGTGTGCTTCAAAGCCTGCATTGGCACCTGGACTGAACTGGATTTGCCTTGTGTAAAGCCAAGTGAAGGAATGAGGAAGAGGCCTAGCTCAGTACATCCCATAGGGTCAGGTTCCACCAGAATGGAGACAACTGCTCCTCCTTCAAGGAGCACAGCTGGGGTGGCCCTCAGAAATCAGCTACCAAAATAAAAGATAGTAGGAGCTAGTCAAAGCCCTTCTCTAAGCACTGCGATAAACCGACAGGTTGCAAAGTAAAACCAGTTTGAAGTTAAAATAAGCAAAGGATCCTCTGAAGTTCTGGCAAAACAAAACAACTGACCCGTGAGGGTCTCCTCAGTTCACCACGGACAGCTCAGGTATAATATTAGTCAATCATGTGGCTTAGAATATCTCTCTTCAAAATAATTTGTGTGGTGCTAGGCACCTGGGAGAATTTTTTACGTGTCATTATGAAGAGAAGATTGAATACCCGAGAAGTGTGATGCATGGCTGTGCCTTACATCCGCGTTATTTAGGCAGAAAGGGTGATGGCAGGGTGCCAGGGTAATTTCAGCCAAAGCGGCTTCTCTAGCGGAATACATCAATCTATTCGGTGGCTTAGTACAGCTCCCGAAGACTTTGAGGATATTGGATTCACCAACACTCCTCAGCTAGCCTCTGGACATGTTTTATCTGAATGGAGATTTTGCGACATGAATCTCCCGGCAGAATGCTTGGTGCCTGCAGACTGTCGCCTTTCACAAATGAACCGCTCTTCGGAGCTGGAGCCGAGTTAGCAGCTTCCCTGGAGCGAGGGCGGTTCCTGTGTGCAGCTCAGCAGCGAGAACTTGGGGGGTGGAGAGCTCACCCCCATCGCCACACATGGACCGTTGCCCTTTCCTTAAATGCTTGATGGGTGTGAGAATGGCGCTAACGCAACTTTCCTTCCTTTCTCCCTTCTGTCCTCCCTCCCTTCTCCTCCCTTCCCGCTGCCGCTGTCTTTCTTTTTTTCTTCCTTTCTGCTTCCTGGCTTTTTTTCCTACCCCCTTCCTTAAAAATCTTTCTGCTTTCCACACTTGACGGAGAGATTTGGGATCTCCGTGAACAACTAAGGCACCGCCATGGCTTCCCTACGTGATGACTAAAGAAACTAAGTAAAAAATAATGTCAATGAATTTTATTCACCTTTACTGATGTTGACAAACCTTGGTTCATGGCATAAAGAAACTGTAAGTATTTCTAATTAAAAATAGTTTTATAATAATTTTAGATTTATAAAATCACCAGTTGGGCTGGCCAGTTATCTAGCTCAGAGGACTAAAGCACCTGCTTAGGGAGGCTGCAGGGGCCAGGGTTGGATCCCTGGAGCACCTGAGATGGAGATTGCGACTGGGCATGGGGAGGTGCACCTGTAATCCCAGCACTTGGGAGGCTGAAAACGGGAGGATCTGTGTAGTGAGACCCGGTAGACTCTGAAGACCTTGTACCAAATGCATTAATCTGTCTGTCTGTCTGTCTGTCTATAGTTATAGATATATGGATGTATAGATGTATAGATACATAGATATCACCCGTGACCATGCAGGGTTTTCATATAACTTGGGTCTAATTTCTCCACATATTAACATATGACATGAGCATGGTATGCTTAGTAGGTAAGTAGTTAACGCATCTTTCCTCTTCTGTTTAAACTCTATACATCTTGCATCTTTTCCTATGTTTAACTCATGTCCTCTTACTGTTCCAGGCTCATAGTCAGAAACCAAGTTCTGCTGAAGTTCCGGGCAGCACCGTTTTCTTCCGCAGATTCGGCGCAACCAGCGCCTGCCCGCCGAGGCCCTGCGCAGCTCTGCAGCGCGAGGCAGGAACCAGGGTTCCCGCAGCCTGTCCTCCTCACCATCCGAGTCTGGTTTTTCTTTTTTTAAGTCCTTGTAATCATTTTCTGCTACTGCCAGCTTCTTTGAAAAAAAATTGTACCCACTTATTGGTTACACACTCACAAACCCACACACGGTGGAGTTTCTATTCCTATCTCCTGCCTACTTTTTAAACCCAGTGCTTCCAATATATTTTTCCGACTTCAGATTTCTTCCTTACTTTATGCAAATTTCCTTAATTAGATCTATTTTGCAAGAGTTTTATCATCCGTTATTCCATTTCACTTCGTTATCTTCACAACCATCTTTCCAGGGCAGATTTTCTTGCTTTGCTTTTAATAATGATAGCAATTTTACCCACCTTACCTGTGTGGCTATAATTTTTATTTGGTGTTGCACTCTGAAGTCTGCTCCCAAACACGACTTTATGTAGAGTCTTCCCTAAATCTTTCTGCAGAAGCTGTACAACTTACATCGCTCTGTTCGTGATTGTGATCCTTTATTGTTGGTGTTTCTTAACTAGGTGTGTTTATTTTGGCTGGCTCAGCCAATCGTGAGCATAGGGCTGATGCGGCAGGTGGTGCTGGGGATTGAACCATGGTCCCCTGCACCTGTCTATGCTTGCCTAATCAAGCAGGTGCTTGAGACCACTGAGCTACCTTGCTGGTATAAGTTTAAGTTTTATGGTAAAATTCATAAGGAATAAGGTAGGACACTGACCTGTTTTAGTACCATTTGTTGGAAGGCTGTTCTTTCTTTATTAACGAACATTTATTTAATGTTATAGATAAGTCCACTATATTTTATGCGTTGGTTAGAGTTCTGTAAAAGAAAATAACTATATCTATCTATCTATCTATCTATCTGTCTATCTATCTATCTGTCTATCTCTATCTATCTATCTATTACAGGGTTTATATCATATGGCTTAGAATGAGCACCTTCCCCCTCATCCTTGCGCAGGTCCCTGTTGCTGCTGCCCAGGGGTCTCGCATCCAAGGAGCTGCGTCCTCCGCCCTCGGAGGTGGACGCGTGGCGATTCTCTCCTTGTTACACAGAAGAAGCTGGAAGGTTGCTTGGCCTGTTCAGCCGCGACGCCCAGGCCTCCGTACAGAATATCTACCCATTTATTTTTAGATGAGTTTTGCTTAAGTTGGAGGTTGTAGCTCTGCATGCATATCTTAAATCTAAATAGTTCTTTATGCTATTTTAAATACTACTTATAAATTAAAATTCAAATTGTACATTGTTGGTGTTTATGAAAGTGTTTGATTTTGCAGTTGACTATGCATCCTCACTCACTGCAGAAATGTTTTGTGCTTTTGTCTTGTTGGGATTTTGTTTGTTCGTTTTGCTACACTGCAGTCCTGAGCCCAGGGCCTTTGTCCTAAGCTCCGTCCTGTTCCAGGTTAGGTTCACTTTGAGCCTGGGTTTCCCTCTGTCCCAAGTTTCCCGATAGGCTCAGTCTTGCTGTCCTACCTTCACCTCCCCAAGTGCTGGGATTATGGGCGTGGGCTACCATGCAAAGGAATCATTTTTAATTTTAAAAAGTTTGACTTTTTGTCCATGGAAATCTCATCTACTAACAAGGACACTTCTGACTCTTCATTTCCAATGCACGCACACTGATTATGTTAGCCAGACTGCTCATCCCACGGGAGCATCGCAGTCGGGTGATATAGGCAAGCCTTGTAATGAATTGGAGGACAGATTCCCACTTTTCTCCATGAGGAATGAGGTAGATGAAGTTTGTGATATCTCTTCATAAACTCAGTCAATTTATTCTATATTTTTAAGTGTTCATAATTTTAATTTGGATTCTATTTTCTAATTATAGTAGCTGAGGGAGTTTTTTAAAACTTATTTTTCTAATTAAGCAATATGAACCAATGATCTTTCTACATTATTCAAATGATTGGATTATTCCTGCTGGCCAATTTTTCACATTTAGAGGGTTTCTTGGATGGCTGAAAAAATACTCACTTGGTTATATTTTATAATAATATTAATATATTGTGGTTCATGATTAATCATATGATTGGCCTATAGTTACTGGGGGTCGGGTCTTTGGGTTTAACATTAGCATAGTGACTTCATAGAGTGGAATAGAGTGCTTACCTATATGTTCTGTATTTTGGAAGAGTTTCTGTAAATAACTGATTAATTATTATGTAGTAGTTTGATAGTCTTCAAAATCATTGGATAATGGGATTTGTTTGCACTTTTCTAACAACTAACTTAAACTCATTTGAGAAGCAAATTCAAAATTTTAATATCTCCGATCAGTTTTGGTAAGTGATTCTTGTAAGGGTTTAGATATAAAATGTCCCAAAAGGTCTCAAACATCGGGAAGTGATTAGATCTCTCAAGATCTAACCCTCTAAGCTCCTGAGTAGGTTCACTTGTTCATGAATTTAATACCTGCATCTGCTAGTAGGAGGTAGGTGCTGGGCAGAAGTGGGTCACTGGGGGTGACCCCAAATGGTGCATTACCATCCCTGGATTCTCCTTCCTTTTCCTGGCTACTGTAGGAAAAGCGTTGCTTTCAACCGTGATTTTTTTCCTATGGAGCCACTTGACTTTGGATTGAAATCATGAGACAAAGAAGCTTCTTTTAGGGTGCATGTGTGGGGTATTTTTCTCCAGCAACAGGGAAGAGACTATAGGGCACAAGAGAAGGTATCAGAGGAGGGAGGACATTGCTGGGGGTGTCTGGCCATGTGGTTAAAGTCTTCAGAGCTGGCATCCTGGAGGAGCTGGCAAGGACTGGGCAATTCGGGCTAGAGAGACAATGAGAGCCATAGACAGAGTAGAAAAGGTAATTATAGTGGAACCCAAGCAGGCCCGCATACAGAGAGGAGTGCAGTCAATAAAGGCCAGGCTCAGCAGGTTTCAGAGGAGAGTGAGAAAACCAGTGAAAACCAGAACACGGGACATGTGTCTTACGTTCTGGCAAGGAAGGCTATGTTTTGTTCTTCTTGGCCCACGTTCTAAGACGTTGTGTGAAGACGAGTTTTAAAACTGTGGCTTGATGAACTTGGCAGAGAACATTTCGAGGCAGCTCAACATTCAGGCTACAGATTGGGTGCAGGTGAGTTGCACAAATTGCCTCAGGCCCTGGACATGGAGATGTAAGATTTAATATTGACCCTGCTGTGCTCTGTTCTCCTGTTGCTCTCATTCCTTTCTGTCACCCACTTCTTATCCTTTTTGTAAGGGAAGTGTTCACCTTCTGCCACTGTACACTGAAAGTATGAATGTTTTTTTTTAATAGAGGGGCTCACCAGAAAGAGTTTGCCTTGAATCTCAAAAGATAGTTTGGGATTTGTCTTTTGAGCAGTCCCAGAAGCGTTAAGACATTCGTGTTTCCCAGAGATAGAATAAATGCAGCGTGCGCCATCCTGAGTCTTCTCAGAGCCGAAACCAGAATGTTAGAGTTCCGATAAGAACTGTCACCCTGAAGGGTTCACCTGTTTGGAGGGGGCTCAAATTGTAGGGTTGTTGTACTCCTCAGTGGATTCTTTATCTAAGGACATGGGCTCTGCTCACGGTGGGTGACAGCACATGGTACTCAAAGGTGGGCTTTGATTTCTGGATTCTCTTTTCTCTCTCTACTCCCTGTCAGCCATGGAAGCAGCAGTTGATACTTACATGTGATTTCTGCCTTGTATCCAGCCTGCCTTGGAACCGAAAAGCCAAGTGCACCTTCTCCTCCTCCACCTCTTCCTCCTCTTCCTCCTCTTCCTCCTCCTCCTCCTCTTCCTCTTCCTCTTCTTCTTCTTCTTCTCCTTCTCCTTCTCCACCTTTTCCTCTTCCTCCTCTTTCTCCTCATCCTCCTCCTTTTTCTTCTTCCTCTTCCTCCTCCTCCTCCAGCTCCTCCTCCTCCTCTTCTTCCTCCTCCTCCTCCTCTTCCTCCCCTTCTTCTTCTTCTTCTTCTTCTTCTTCTTCTTCTTCTTCTTCTTCTTCTTCTTCTTCTTCTTCTTCTTCTTCTTCTTCTTCTTCTTCTTTTCTCTATCTTTAGTACAGGGTCTACAGGGTCTCACTGCACAGATGACTCATAGTAATCCTCCAAAATGTTGAGATTATAGGCATGCGCCACCACACCCAGTCTGAATTGCTGTCTCAGCATGCCCTGTGGGTGGGGCTGGCAGGGCATGCTGGGGATCAAACCCAGTCCCTGCATCTGCCTAAGTAGTTGCTTTAGTTTGCTGAGATATCTTGCCAGGCACACCTCTAATTCTTGATGTCACAGGTGTCATGTATTTTGTTATAGCAACTGAAAGTCACAGATACACTTCTTTGCTTGAAATTTTCCATTTAGTTGAAGATTTATTATGTATCTGTTATGAATATACAGTTCTGAGATGAAGAAGAATGCATGACCGATAAATATATGAAAAAATGGTCAACATAACTGGTCACTTAAGAGAAACAAATTAAAACAGTGCTGAGACTTCTACTCCAGAAAGAATGACTAATCTCAAGAAATAATTAAAATAATAATTATTGGCAGGGCTGGGAGAGAAAAGGGAAGTCTTCTCCCCCATTGGTGGGAATGTAAACTGGTGCAACCACTATGGAATTCAGTGTGGGGATTCCTCAGAAAAATGGAAAGTAGAGGTTCCACTTAACCCAGGTATTTCCCCACTTAGTGTGGTCCCCAAAGAACTAAAAGCATCACACGACAAGGTCAGACGCACACTCGTGCTTACAGCGGCACAGATACCCACCAACCAAAGAATGGATAAAGAAGATACAGTTTTTCTATCTGGTGGAATACTACTCTGCCATAAAGATGGATGAACTCAAGACATTTCTAGGTGAATGGAAGCACCTTGAGACCACACGCTTGAGTGACACAAAGGACACACGCATGTGCACAGCGCACGTTGTTTCTCTGGTGTGTGAAACTGAAAATGCAAATGAGAACCAGAATGTGTAATGGATATTGGGAAATAAGAAAATGTGTGAATGGAAAGGGGCACTGCGGGGGAAAGGGGAAGGAAAAAATGAGAACAGAGGATAAAAGGAAACAAAGAGCTTATAAATACAGAGAAGTGAGGTTGAAGGGAGCGGAGGGAAAATGAAGATAAATCACATACAGGTACAAATTCTTTATGATGAATGTGATCAATGTGCATATCTAAATATACCAATAAATGTAATTGAACTCTAAAAGCACAAATAATAAAAACTAAAAAGTGTGCATAGCTGTCTTCCTTTTTTATTCATTCAAATAAATTTCAACTGCTCATGAGATTATTTCATCTCTGTTTTAATATTATTATTGATAGGATGGGTATAAATGAGCATTTAACTTAATCTTTTCTATATTTCCCATTTTTAGTGCGATTATTGCTTAATTACTGATTTGTTTACATTAAGTTAAAATTATCTAGTGTGATTATTGACAATAATGTAATCCTGGGCTGGCCAAATAGCTCAGCAGATAAAAACACGTGCAAGCAGGTGCAGGGGCGGGGGCTTCAATCCCCAGGGCCTGCTGTATTGGCCCTGCCCCCGGGCATGCATATTAAATATGCAGGAATTAACCTCCTCAAGGCAAAAAAATGTCTCTACAATGAAAACAACAGGGGCTGGCCAAATAGCTCAGTGGATTAAAGTGCTTGCAAGCGGGTTCAGGGACCTGGAGTTTGATCCCCGGGCCTGCTGGGCTAGTCCCACCCACAGGGTATACTGAGCAGGCAACTGAGACTGGCCATGGTGGCACGCGCCTGTAATCCCAGCTTCTGGGAGGCTGTAAGCGGGCGGATCGCTATGAGTCCAATCTAGTAGTGAGACCCTGAACACCCTGTAGACCCTTCCCTAAAATAAAATTTAAAAAAAAGATGTAATCCTTTGCTACTTTTTCTATCTTACCGTGTACCTTTGAATTTTTAAGGAAATTATGTCGTTTATTCCAATTTCACCTCAATTATATAGGAACATTTTTCTCATATAGTTCTAAAAACCCTGTTCCTTTTTACACTACTACTATGATTAGACATTCTACATCTCCATGTGTCACAGCCAACCAGATTTTCCCATTGCTGTATTACGTCTTTTATGGCATTGTATCACTTTTGTTTGTCACCGGGAATCACACCCAGGCCCTCGGGCATGCTGCTCAAATCCTCCGTTGGTGAGCACCACCAGCTCCTTTTTATTCTGTATCCCTTAAAGAAGAACAGGAAAATGAAAAGAAGGCATAAGTTCACACTACTTGCAGCATGCATTTTTTAAAAAATGTTATTTCTGGTCCTTTTTATTTATTCTAATGGGTAAGAGTGACTCATCACTGTCACTTCTTTATTTAAACTGAATTTACTCATTTGCAATCATATTTACCAGGGCTGGGGAGACCGCTCAGCAGTTTAAGGCCCTGCCTGACAAGCGCAAGGTCCTGAGTTTGATGTCCAGTACCAAAAAATAAATAAGCAAATAAGTACGATTGTGTCTATTTACTTTAACCAGTGTGTTTTGTTGTGTCATATATATTTATGTTTTCTTCAAGATTAATTCATGGCTGAAAAAGTTTATTTAGTGTTTGTACTAATAACATCAGACCAGACATTAGTTGTCCTAGCTTGTGTTTACGTCTGTTTTACATGCCTTGATTTCTGAACAGGTAGTTTTGCTATTAATAACCTTTTCGATTCATTGTCCTATATCAAATGCATATTAAGTCTCTTGTAGTATATTATAATTTAATTGAACTTGATCATCTTTTACTTCAACAATACACATCACTAACCTATTAAATTGATGACAGAAGACTCATTTGACCAACTAGGAAGCAACAACTACTCTAACCTTAGCAGAAATATATCTATGTGTCAGAATGTGAACATTAATCTCATTATAATCCAGGGGCCCTCTAGCTCTGAAATTTTTAAGGGGCTCTATTAGTTTGGGCATGTCAAATCATCTGGCACTTTCTACAGCTAATAAGATATACGCCATCTCTTGAGCTTGTTTATTTTTACAGGCAGAACATTCTTCACTGTGGTTTATTTCTCAGGCTTCCTTATGCAAAGAGCGGAAATGCGATTAGCTGAAGTGGTTCCTCG
The DNA here is from genome assembly GCA_004027915.1 of Capromys pilorides. Classification (NCBI taxonomy): domain Eukaryota; kingdom Metazoa; phylum Chordata; class Mammalia; order Rodentia; family Capromyidae; genus Capromys; species Capromys pilorides. The sequence goes on from PVKN010005065.1 coordinate 12,017, forward strand.
TTCAGCGGGGAGCACTCTAACCAGACTCCATTGCTACATAGGCTGCTCCGTTATTTGGACCATATGGTCCTAAATAGATCTCATAATCATTAAGTGTCAATAGTGGGCCGAAATAATACTGGGGAGCTTTGCAAGGCCTACGCCAGTGAGTCACAGTACAGATCTTTCCCGGCACTCTGGTATCTTCCATGAACAACCAAAGAAAGCCTTTTGCCTGCTACTAGGCCTGAGTGAAAACTAAACACTTAATTATGGGCTACAGGGTTGCCATGGTAATTCAGCTCTGTGTCAGAAACTATTACCTGCCCCATCATCCATAAATTAAGGCACCCAGCGCTGCGGAGGACCACCTGGGCGACTCTCCTTGCAAGAGGAGCCGTTGTTTCCATTGTGGTGGAGCCCGACTCTGCTCCCAGGTATTGGTAGGCCCAGAGCTGCTTAGCGCTTTCCTTGCGCCTTCATTTGGCTCTAAGAAGTGCATGGCAGTTCAGCTGAGGCGCTGGCGGTCGACTCTGAAGACAGCAGGCATGTTTCACCAGAAGGCCCCGCTGCTCCCTAGTGGGAGCCAGGCTGAGAAGGGCTGAAGAGCCAGGGCTCCACGCTGTAGGCTGGGGTTGAGCCTCCAGACAGTGGCGATGACCTCCTGGGGCCTGAAGCATCACGCATTGCAGGTGAGGCTCCAGGCTCCCCAGCACTGAGAGGCTATCTCGGTAGCTCCGTGCACATCACCCTCTGCACATGCCTCTCTCTGCACAGCACAGAGCTAAGTGCAGGCTTCCTACCCAGCCCAGACCGCCGCCCACCCACTTGCTGCCATTCTCACAGTCACTCTCCTCAAGCCACTCTACTCTTCACGGGTGAGGAAAACCCAGGTTCAGCCCTCATGCAAGGCCTTTGTTTCAGCCATGGCTAAACTTAGGAGCTCTTTGCTCCCCTTACCTAAAATATGTCTCAGTGTATTTATCCTTGCCACGGGTTGCTCTGGCAGGGGTAGATTGCGATTAACCTGATGGAATTTCAATGACTTATCCATGGGACTATAAATATAAACTTCCGGGACTGAGACAAAGACCACGAGGGGCTCTCTACGCAGAGAAACACAACAGCACCAAGGGGAAATGGTGCAGACAGAGTCGTACCTACGCAGGCACTGATGTCGCAGATCAGTAACACAAAGAGGCTCAAGTAGTCATAGTCCCCACTCCTGACACACTTCTGCTCTCAGCCCGCCCCTGTGGCCTCTACAATTACTATGTGAATCAGCTTTTCAGTTATGTAAATGATAGCTGAGATGATAAAGCTAAAAACAAGCAGGGTTTATGTTGCTTGAGGATTTGGATGTGTCAGTCCATCATCTGTCTCTGTTGCTTCTGAACTACTGGTGAAGCTGTGTATCAAGGCAAGGCGAACCTGGTAGAACAACCTCACTGTGGCCAGAGGGTGGAAAAGAGAGACAGAAACCAGTGTTCCACCGACTGCTTTACAGACACGCCTCCAATGACCTAAAGCCTTCCACGGCGCCCCACCTTCTCAATGTGGCCAGCGCTTCCCAATAGATCCAAGTTGCAGAATCCAAGTTTTAATCCTTGGTCCTGTGGAAGGCCACCAAGACCCAACCTGTACAAGAACTGACAGGGAAAGACAGCACTCAAGGCTCGCTTGCAAGTCAGTGTCCTGTGCATGGGCACCTCCAGACGTTGGACAGCTCTGTGGTGCAGCCATTTGGCAGTGTAGCTGTGAAAACCAGTTTGTGAGCAGATCTTCCTGCTGTGCACGTGGCTGTGGACTCAGAGAAGAGTGTGGGCAGGTGCGTGGCTTCACAGCAGTTCTGTATCCAGTGGTCTCTTTCCATGGTGGGTAAATATGAAGGAATATGACTGCACACTGGCAACAAGGAACTTGGGGGGAAAGCTATGGGGATAGATCTCGCCTCAGGAGAAAAGTCAGAAGTGTTCTACCTCAGTAGAATGGAAAGCTTATCAAAATGTGACAGAAGCAGAAAAACATCACAGCAACCAAATGGTAGAATCTGCAGACGTTCTGCAGAATCTACAGAATCAGTGGGAGAAGCAACAGAGCCTATTCCACACAGCCTCGTTAGTGCCTAGTGGGCTAATGAACAGGGTAGCCACAGTGACAGGGAGGGAGGCTTTGCAGGGGGTCGGCAGCCCCTGCTCTTGCAACAAGACTCAATGACTGTGACCACTGCTGAGTGAGCCACATGCCAGAGAAAGAGGCCAATGTTGCCCACTCACTCTAGCGCAGCTTCCTGGAATGACCAACCAGCTATGTGGTTATGGGCAATTACTGAGATCCACACTATCTTTATTAAAATAGACATTGATGGTGCCACCGTGCTGGTCTGGAGCACCCTGAGAGCCTGCACCTGGCTAGGATGCCCTTTGTGACATCTACTGGCTGCATGCTGCATCAAAGAACTCTGGGAGGCCCTGAGGCTGGCCCAAGGACTTCTGGATTTAAGAACTTTGGTGGGATCTGGGCAGCCTGTGGGACTCTGGGTGATTGCTGGGAGCTTGAAACTTGCCAAAATGCAGGAGCAAAAGGCAATCCTCATTATCTGGCCCACCCTGAACAAATCAGGAGACAAAGAAACATACAAGAATGTGGAATATGCACATCTGAAGTCTCTGAAAATGATAGCAACTGAAGTAAAGAAACAAGTCCATCAGGCTACAGAAGGAATAAAAGCAGAAATAATCTCTCAGGTCAAAAAAAAATGACAGCAATCATGAAAGAATTGTTTAGCAAAGCTAAAGAAGACACAGAAAAAAAGAGAGGAGAATAGAAAAATGATGGCGACACTGAATGAACAACACAGGCAAGAATTAGCATGCGTGAAACAGATTCAAACAGATTTCCAGGGAATTAAGAGCTCCACCGAAAGCTGGCAAAACCACTTGAATGAAACTGAAAATAGACTTTCAGACCTGCAAGACAGTGGAGCAGATGATGAATATGAAAAGAAAGATCTCTTAAACCTAACAAGGAACCAGGAAATAACAGTTCAGCAGCTACATGATGATACAAAAAGTGATATTCGTCAATGAAGCTGCGGGAGTCAGCACAAATGACATAAAAAGACTATTTGCAAAAGTACTAGCAGAAAATTTTCCAAACAAGAAAAAAAAATCTGACATATAGGTAAGCAGGGCATGTAGAATGGCACACAGCCATAATCACAATAAATCTATACCTAGACACATAATAATCAACATCTCAGAAATTTAGCAAGAGAATAGAACATTAAAGGCTGCTAGAGAGAAGAAACAGATCACTTACAACAGAAAGCCCATCAGAATCAAAACATTTCTTGACACAAACCATCAAATTAAGAAGAGTATTCAGTGAAGCATTTCAGGTGCTAAAGGAAAATAACTTTCAACCCAGGTTGATGTACCCTGCAAAACTATCTGTCAAACTGAATGGCAAAATAAATCCTTCCATGACAAAGAACCATTGAAGAAATTCGTGATGACCAAACCAACCCTACAAAGAGTACTGAACGATATTCTAGAAAGAGACAGAAGTGACCACAGCTTCAAAAAAAGCAGAAAGGAAACACCAAACAGAACAAGTAATTAAAAAGAAGGAAAAAGAACAGAACCTATTTCAAGTAAATAACATGACAAAGATAAGTCAATACATATCAGTTGTAACCATCAATGAAAACTGACTCAATTTTCCAACCAAAAGAAACAGACTAGTACAGTGGATTAAACAAACAAAATCCAAAACTATGCTACATACAACAAACACATTTAACTTCAAAAGAAACACACAGACTAAAATTCGAAGGATAGAAGACAATCTTCCAGGCCACAAGAAATCAGAAAAAAGCAGGGGTAGCTATCATGGTTGCTGATAATATTAACTTCAAAAATCACCCAAAGAGATAAAGAAGGTCACTACATAGTTCACACTTGTTAGGGGAAAACTGCAAGATGAAAACATATTATAAATACATATGTATCCAATGAGGAAGCTGCTAGAGAGAAGAAACAGATCACCTACAATAGAAAGCCCATCAGAATCAAAGCAGATTTCTCAACACAAACCATCAAATTAAGAAGAGCATGCAGTGAAGCATTTCAAGTCCAAAAGAAAATAACTGAAAAGGAAGTTTGACTACATAACTCAAATTTTAACAGACATAGAAAATCAAATGAGCAAAAATATAATAGTAATGTGGTAGTTTAACACAACACTGTTACAAAGAGCTAGATCAACGAGGCAAACAATCAGCAAAGAAATAACAAAACTAAATCAAACTTGTGAAGAGATTGGCTTGGTAGACGTTCACAGAGTGTTTCACCCCGCAACAGCAGAATATGTATTCTTCTCAGCTGGACGCAGGACATTCTCCAAGACAGAGCATCTACTAGCACATGGGAGGCTCTTAAAGAACTGCAAAGCAACCAAAATTATCCCATATACACTATCTGACCACAGCGCCGTGAAACTGAAAATCATTGACAAAACGAACTGTAAGAATGCTGTAAATAGGTAGAAATTAAATAACTTCCTGAACAACCAGCAGGTCTCAGATGAAATTAGAGAAATTAACAAATATGTACAATTAAATGAAAATGCTGATATGACCCACTAAAACCAGTGCGATGCAAGGAAACCTGTCTTAAGAGGAAAATTGATGGTGGTAATTCGCACATTAGGAAAACAGAGCAAGCCCAAATACATGATCTTATGCTATGGCTCAAGCTCCTAGAGAAAGAAGAGAAAGTCAAGCCCAAAGCCCAAGGAAGGCAGAAAATTATGAAAATTGGAGCAGAAATCAATGCGTTGCAGACAAAGAAAACAATAAAAACAGTAAATACATCAAAGAGTGGGTTCTTTGAAAAACTAAACAAAATTGATTGATTCTTAATCAACCTAATCAAAAAGAGAAATTAAAAAGTCCCAATTCATACAGTAAGACTTAAATGTATGAAATCACTACAGATCATAGAGAAATTCAGAAAATCATCAATAACGACTTCCAAAACCTCTACTCTCACAGGATAGAAAGCACAGAGGAAGTGGACAGTGTCCTAGACACACATGAAATGCCAAAGCTATATCAAGAACATACACAAGCTCTGAATAACCCAATAATGAGAAACAAAATTGAAAATTCAGGAAAGGTAGCCAAAGTAGGTTATTAGCTGTGCCAGCCGTAGCCACGGAACTAATTCCCGAAACCTGATGATGTTTACAGTGAGTATTCCTTGAGTGTTTGCTTACAAATACATTTGTATGCGTTTCTGAATGTGGAAATGTGTTTTGAGGAATGCATTTTTAGGTGATTCAGTCATGGAGCTGATGCAGGAAGAAAAAACGGATCTGGGGTGGCTGACCTTCAATAGGGAACCTCCAAATGATATAGGGAAAACCGATCCCCAACCTGTAAAGTACCTGGGATGAGTTCCTGTTCTCTAAAACCGAAGAATGAATTTTAGGAACAAACAGAGGTAATGAGCAGAACACATTTATTGAGGGAAAGAAAGCTCCTATCTGGGAGAGGGACAGGAGGGGGGTCTGGAGTGGGTGTCCCCAGGAAGCTGTCTCTTACAGGGACTTTTATAGAGGAAAACCATGCAGTGAGGCGGGTCTAAGGTGGAAACCATGGAAACTCGCTTAGGTGGGCACAAAACTATGGTTAACCAATGAGGTTACAAGCACCATGGCTCAGGTAAAATTGATTAAATTGAATACCAAAAGGGGAAAGCAGTCATGTAGCAAGTGGCATGAATATGGAACAGGGTCTCTTCCTGTTGGGGTTGGAATCCTGACTTATTTAAACTCTTTTAAGGTGATTTTTTTTTTCTTTTTTTGTTTTGTTTTGTTTTTGGTGATACTGGGGATTGAATTCAGGACCTTGTGCTTGCCAGGCAGGTGCTTATGCCACTGAGCTATATCCCCAGCCCCTTTTAAGGTGATTGATACCTATTTAGAATATCGATTCCTGATGCTAGGGAAGTATGTGGCTACATTTGTTTCTTCTTTTGTCTTGAGGTCTGGCCCGAAGCAGGGGTGTCTGTCTCTTGTAAAGCTGTCAGTCTCCTTGCCTTCCATCTTGTCTCCTTGAGGGCCTGGCCCTGTCTGACTGCCTGTACTATTTCTATCTAATTCAGCTGCCTACAACAGTACAAATATGAAGTGTATATACACAGGCCTAGGTGGTTTACCTCATACTCCCTAAAGTTACTTTCCATACCAATTAGCTATTACTCCCAGCTACAGTAAAACTATGGAAGACATCCCTTTACTAAGCACATTAAGAAACAACAACATGAAGAGCTGTTGAGATAGCTCAGGGGGCTAAAGGCCTGCTTAGGTGGGTGCATGCCCTGGGATTCCATTTCTAGGCAGCCTCTCCCCTGGGCCGATGAGACAGCCTCTGAGACCTGGGCCTGATGGCCCAGGCCTGTGATCCCAGCGCCAGGAGGCTGAAAACAGGAGGATCACGAGGGGTCTGTGCTGCGTCCTGAGACCCTGCACCAAATACATAGAAAAAATGAAAAGAAATAACAACACAACATTAAGCACTTGTGTATTCAAACATACGCTGAGAAGGAAAGGGTACACTGAAAATAGTGTAAAGTCACCTTGTCTTTACAAAATATATATATATATATATATATATATATATATATATATATTATTCATTTTAATGAGAAAGATAAAATAGCAATGAAACAATTTCCAAACCCATTAGTAGGACAGGTCTTATAATTAACACATTGCACGCTGCTGTCTTTGTAGTATTCAGAGTACAAGATGCAGATCTGATATCTTGTCTAAACAATATGAGCACAAACCTTTCTTCTCAATGAACTAAGAGAAAGTAGCTGTATATCTACCCTATCACTACAAAATGGTCTTTCATTTATGTCTATCCCTTCTGTTTTGTCATGTCAGAGCTGGGTGTTCCATTGCAGTTAGAGAAGCTGTATTTGGAGAAGTCTTTGAAGGACCCTAGATCAATACTGAACATGGCTCTAGGCTCTAGGTTCTATTAGCACTGCTAGCTAAGGCCGCATTAAATTTATGCAAAAAAACCTACTCAATAACTCGCTCTTACTGTAGCTTTTTGATTTCATAAACATTTTATATTTGAAACTTAAGACTTTTCTAGTAACACTTCATTCAAAATGTAATATGCAGTTGTACAAAAAATGTTTGCTTCACAGCCATATAACTTTTTTTCTATCTTAATTCTTTTTGACTTTCAAAACTTTGTTTGAAGTGTCAAAGACATACATCTGTGTAGACCTACACAGGGAAAGAATCATTAATTTCATTGTTTTCCAACTTGTCAAACTAGGTTCCCAGAGCAAATACACATGGAGCTGTCATAACCATGAAAAACTGCCTTCTTCTAGAATACCTCCTGAAAGACATGCCTGAAGTTGTTTTCTACTGAACTGTATTTTTTATAATTAGTAAGTGTACAGTCTAACATCATGACAGATTGCACAGTATGCTAAGGACGTAAACCAATAATACAGTTGTATAGTATTTTTGTCAAGGATTAAATGTTATACATGATTGAATTTGCTATAATTTTATTCAACTGGCAGCACAGTGGCTTTGCTTATAGTGTGTCATCACAAGCATTCACATGAGTGACCTGAGATGTACTGACATTAGCAGGTGACAGAAATTATTCAGCCTTGTAGAGGACCACCTGAGCAGCTCTCCTTGAAAGAAGAGCGACTGTCTCCATTTTGGCTGAGTTTGACCCTATTTCCTTGTATTGATATGCAAAGAGCTGGCTAGGACTTTTGTTTATCCTCTCAATTGGCCTTAAGCAGTGTATATTGGTCTAGCTGAGGTGCTGGTGATAGTCTTTGAAGGTGGCATGCGTGTTCCCCTGGTAACCTACACCTGCTGCTCCTTAATGTGAGCCAGGACAAAGAGCCAATGCTCAAAATAGAGGCTATGACTTCCTGGGGCTTGAAAGATTACACCAGAGCTAAAGCGCCAGACTGCCCAAAACATTAGATACCATCTCAATAGCACCATGCAGATTACTCTCTCTGCATATCCTCTGCATATGGCAGAGGTAAATGCAGGTTCCCACCTCGCCCAGCTCACAGTACTCACCTCCTCCCACAATCTTCAGTCATTCCTCCTCAAGCCACTCCTCCCCTGAATAATACCCACATACAGCCCTGGGTAGGCCTCTTTGCTCCAGAAAACCATCTTCATGGCTGAGCTTAGGGCCCCTTGGCTCCCCAGTAATTGTAAATATGTTTTAGTGTCTTTACTTTCACTGTGGGTTGAACTGGGAGTGGTAGATTGGAATTAACTTGATGGGATTCCAATAGCATATCTTTGGGATTACAAATATCGACTTGTTGGACCGAGACAAGAACCTGGAGGGGACCCTGCACAGCCTCATTGTAATCTCACGGGTGGGTGTTTGCCGTAAGTGTCCATCACTGACAAAACCACGTGCCTTAAGCAAACATCGGATATGCTGAATTGGTACCCATCTTTATTAATATGAAATCTTGGATTTAGAATTTAAATTACTGGATATTAGACCATTTTTCTACCTTATCTTCTCTGAGGGGAGATTGCTGCTATTTCTCTGGATAATCTTCAGTAATAAATGTTGATTTTTTTGAGTCCACTTATCCTGCTTGGCATTATCTAAGTTTCCTGGTTATGCGTTTTGATGTTAATTTTAAATTTGGAACTTTTAACCCTTTATTGTTTCAACTGTCTCTCCTATTTTGTTGCCTTTCTTCCTTTTTTCGTATCACTGTTTATGTGTAATACAGTTTTTGCAATTATTTGGTGCTCTGTATTTCTCTTTGTGTTTCAGATTAGGGTGTTTTATTGATTTGCTTTTAAGATGTTTATTTCTTAAAGACGTGTCTCCTGGTAACTTGTTTGAGGCATTGTCACTTCTCTTACAGTCCTTTCTCTTCCTAACATTTTATTTGTCAATTGCTGAGAGGTTTCCTCTAACTGGTCACACGACACACGGGTTCTGATTTATCAAGATGTAGCTTTTCCCATATAAAGTAGTCCCTTGTATGAGAAACAGAGTTGGATTTTACTGCAGTGTTTACTTCTCTCTTGGCTGTGCCAGAACTAGGACAAACTCTGTTTTGGCTCTTTACTGAGAGAGCTAGTCTTGATTTGTTTAATTAAAATCAACCAATGTCTGACTTTACGATCTGGAGTCTGAAAAGCTGCGCCTTCCCATGATCCGCTGTATTTGGCCTCCGGTGGACTGTTGGCAACACCCTGTGGGTTCCATCTGGTTTCCACTTTACGTACTTTCCACTCCAGCTAAGCGCATCTCCACAGTGACGTTCTGGCCTCACCTGTCTCTGAGATTCAGGGCGGTTATTTGCCCTAAAACCCTGCTTTCCAATGAGCTCAATAAAAGTCATTAAATTGCTGTTTGTTCAGCTTTTACTTATGAGAATACGACTTCGAAGCCACACCAGTCCTGAGCTAAAAATAGAAGCAAACACAGTCCTTTGCAGTATTTTTTTCTACAAGGTAAGCCCTTTAAAATTGAAAACGACTCTCAGTCCTTGCACTCTTTTCTAATCTCAGATCACATGTGACCACAGGAGATAAACGGCTCTTCCTAAAATCCATAACTAAACAGAAAAAAACAAACAAACTCAGTGAACGTTGAGAGACAAGGTTTAGGGCTATCCTGTCATTTATAACCAATGATTTATAAATGACTTTTTTTTACATAAGGAATATGTACATTTCAACACAAACCATAACATATCCCAAATATTCCCACCCTTAACTTCTACACAGTAGGAATATCAGAGATAGGAAAAATTAACCACAAAAAATGCATAACATAAACAGCCAGCTAAATTTGAATTTCAGATACCAATACATATTTTAATGTAAGTATATTCCACAAAATGTTTGCAGTGTATTTATTTTCAAAGTCAGTGCTTACATGCTATTCACATTAGCTTGACCCACGTTTTCCTGGCATCTCACCTTAGCATGAAGGATTTCTTCAATGTTCCTGTCTTCATGCTCCACAGCAATGTGGTCATATGAGAATTTCCTTGACTCCCTTTCCACATCATTCTCAGCTATTGATTTTTCTCCTATTGCGTTGAGGAAACAAGAGATAGCACAACAGGCCTTTATTTTGTATAGTGATTTTTTGCTGAAATGACTTTAGTGTACTGTGCCGGTATCTATATAATAATATTTATCTATGAAAGATAAATGTTATGAAAAATGATAGAAAACTCAAAATTGAAAGCTACTGAGTTCAGACTCAGCTGGGCCAAACTCTCAAAAGGGCTCAACTGAAGAACACCAAAAATTACACGGTGACCGTCTGCAGGTACACTGAAGATAACAATAGAAAACCCTGCAAATTCCCATTTAAAAACGTACCACATTTTTTGAGTAAAAATCCAATGATCCTGAAAACAAACAAGCAGGTGGCAGAACTCTGCGGCAGCCATGCGGAATGCAAAGCAGAGAGGAAGTTACAGAGAGGCAAGGGACGCAGGGGAGATCTCCACTGATGTCCAGGGCTTGTCACCTAAAGGCAGAGACCCAGCTGTCAGACACCAAAGTGGGATAGGAACCAACAAGGGAGAACGGTGTGGGAACTGCCAGGCGCTCAAGAAAGGAAAAATGTTTCAATCAAGTGCTGAATACACGCACGCGAGTAGAGACACAGAATCAGCAGGCGCAGCGAATGCTGCGACAAAGAGAACACAGAAGTGTAATGGCCCAAATGTGGTCCCAGAAGGGTGCCTCCGAGGAGGGAACTGGCACAGAGAGAAAGCTGTTTAAAAAGATTGGGAAGCGATGACGGCTTTCCAGGTCCTTCACAGCCTTTCCGAGAGAAAGGACCAGCCCAGCACAGAGACAAATTTCAAAGTGCTCGCTGCACCTGACAAATCTCACTGGGCGCAGTGAACGTTATTTCCTGAGATGTCTCTAGAAGCCCGGCTGCAACTGATGAGCTGCAGTGGAACTCCGTACACGTTAAGCTCCTCAAAGCTGACTATGATTTCATGATTTTGGAGTTCAACAGGAAGCATCAGTAGCTGGAAAACTTTCAGCTGGCTCACAGCACACAAACGCACTATACATTTCCTGCACAAGTATGATTTTATTACCACGTAGCTGGGAAGCAGACGAGATGCTTCAGAGCTAGACATCGCAGGTATAGAGACAGATACCAGATGCATTTAACAATAAACAAATCATCTCCAAAGTGAAAAGGCAATCAACATAACAGAAAGGAATTACGCCAGCGGTCTTCAGGCAAGGGACTAATATGTATTAGAAAGGTCAAGAAAATCTGACTGTGCAAATGCATAGACCCAGCCAGAAAATGGGCATCTGAGATGAATAAGTCTCTCTCAAATAAATACAAATGGCAAATAAATACACAAAAACTTCACCATCACTTTATTTGTGTATGGCACTTGGGATGAAATGGCAGTCCCTGCCCTTGCCTAAGCTTGCCTAAGCAGGCGCTTTAGACCGCTGAGCTACCGCACTGGCCCAGCATCACTTTTAATATGAGAGATGCACATTAAAACATCCCACACCAGAAAGAATGGCTGTTATCAAGAAATCAACCACTAGCAAGTGCTCGTGGGGCTGTAAGGGAAAGAGTCCTTCTGCGTTGTCAGTGGCGCAGAGTGGTGCAACAACTGTTGAAATCAGTGAGAGAGTTCCTTAAAGCCCTAGAGCTAGAGCTCCTATTGGACTTCGTAATTCTCCTCTGGGTGTTTTCCTGGACGAGTTAAAAGCATCACAACCCAGGGCTCCATTTGCATCTATGTTGTAGACAGCCCAAAGCTCCATCAACCAATGAATGGATAAAAAGATGAGTTTTGTTTCAATTTAATGGAGTATGTTACTTAGCCATAAAGCAAGTAAACTTTGGACATTTACAGCTAAAAGGATAGGTGTGAAGTTCATGGTCATAAATGAAATAAATAGAATACATAGGTGTAAATACTGCATGTTCTCTCTGGTGTGAGCAGCTGAAAGTGTAAATTAAAATGAAAATGCACAATTAGTATTGTGAAATAGAAAGAAATCATGAAAAGAAAGAAGAAACAAAGGAGGAGAATAGGGGGAAAGGAAGGAGGGAAAGAAAAAAATAAGAAATAATGAAATGAAAAAGGACCTTTGTGGATTGGGAGGGGGTGGAAATTTCAAAGGAGGAGACAGGACTCTGGGAAAGGAAAACAGGAATCTGGCTGTGCCCCACACAGACACAGGTCCCTGTCATGAATGAGATCACTATGCACACCTGAATTGCTGCAGTAAACTTAAGTAAACTATTAAAAAAAGACAAAGCCCCCCCAAAATAAGATACTATCTTTCTTAAAGTTTCTACATGTCAAAAGAAATCACCAACATAGTAAAAAGAAAACACACAAATTGGGAAAAAATGACAGTCAACTATACCACTGACAAAGGCCTTCCATGTAGAACATAAAAAAAGAAAAAAAGAAAAAACCTCAGGTCACCAAATTCAAAGGCCCAATCCAAAAATGGGCATTGGAGATGAAAACACAATGCTCAGATGAAGACATGCAAATGGCAATCAAATATGTGAAAAAATGTTCAACACCAGTGTTCATTTAATGAACACAGATTAAAACAATCCTGAAATTCCATCTCACCCCAGAAAAAATGGATATCATCCAAAAGCCAGCTGACAACAAATGCTAGAGAGTCTGCGGGGAAAAAGAACCCTTTTCCACAGTTGGGGGGAACGCAGACTAGCCCAGCCACTGTGGAAACCAGTGTGGAGGTTCCTCCAAATCCCGGGATTAGAGGGTCCATACAACACAGCAGCTCCTCTCTTGGGTGTCTTTCCAAATGAACTGAACACATCATTTCACAGCAGTGTATGTACAGCCATGTTTATATAAGGTAACTTGTCATGGATAAATCTTGCCCATGAACTGAAGAATAGATAAAAAGATATGGCATTCTTGCTCAATGGAGTGTTACTCAGCGACAAAAATTATAAATCTGAGGCTTCTACCGGTAAATGGATACAATTTGAGACTATATTCATAAGTGAAATAAATCACATGCTTTCTCTATACTGAGATTCTTTTATTGTTTTACCTTATTAAATGACATTACTTCATACATCTTCATCATATGAAGTGGTTATGGCTGGGGTCTAGTTGTCCCCCCAAAGCCTTTGCAGCTGCAAAGATCATGCTGCCTCACTAATGTAAGAACCTGAAAAGGTAAATAAAATCGGAAAGATCCGATAGATGCTGTATTGACAAGAATCTGTTCAAAGAGAAGGAAACCGGGATGAGAAAAAGGGATACAGGAGAAGAGATACAGTTATGTAGGTAAGCATGATAACTTGGATGATCGCACTGATGGCTTCTGCTGGTTTACAGAGGAAAGCAGTGGATGCTTAATTTTTTTCTTATCCTTTTTAATTTCTTATCACTCTTTTTCTTAACAATTTTTCATACTTGTATCTGGTAATCTGAACAACTAATTGGAAGACAACATCATGCAATACAGCAACTACCGTCAAATTCTTTTTTTTTTGGTTGGGTGGAACAATCTGCTCCTGGGAATGCAGCCTGGTGTAACCATTATGGAAAGCAGTGTGGAGACTCCTTAAAAAACTAGAACAGCAAATCCCATTTCATCCAGCTATCCTCCTACTGAGAATTTTCCCAGAAGAACTGAGAACATCATATCTTAGTGATATCTGTGCACCTATGTTTATAGCAGCACAATTTGTGATAGCCAGATCTTAGAAACAACCAAAATGCCCATCATCTGAAGAATGGTTGAAAAAGATGTGGTATTTTTATACAATGGAATATTACTCAGGTATAAAGAATGATAAACTAGAAGACCTCATATATAAGTGGATGTATCTTGAAGATACACTCATAAGTGAAATGTACCAGACCTTCATGTGTAAATATTGTATAGTCACCCTCCTGTAGACACTCAAAAGAAGAAATAAAAATGTAAAAGCATAACATAGCTGAATGGAAATCAAGGACTTAAGGGTTAAACAGTGAACAGTCTGCAACCATAAAAGATAGGAAGCATGGCAGGAGCAAAACCATGTGCTTTTGTGTGCATGTAATGATGTAGATAATGGTCCTAAGAACCCCCAAGAAGCTTTTAACACTGAGGATAGCAACATTCCATAGGGATTTATTAGAATATCAATGATTGTAGGATTACCGATTCCAAGTTAGGTCTAAGATGTTTGATACTCAGAAAGACAGTAATGTTAAGCTCAAGTACCTGTGTTATACAGTAATAGTATCACTAAGCTTCTCTTCAAGAAGGTTAAGAATGCAAGTTTACTGACCAAAAATTAGAGAAAAAGAAGGGCTACAAGAATAGCCAATATTTTGGCTCTAGCCTTTCAAGGTCAGTGAGGACTCAGGACCAAACAGAACCTGTGCTGTAACATCCTATGACTCAGTGGTCCCAAATTTTCTGTTCAAGGAGGTTATGGGGCCACAGAGGAAAAGGACTGATGATGTATTTGTGCCTAAGGAGAGTCACCTAGAGAGAAAACATTCTCTCAGGCTTTCACAGAGAGCAAAGTGGTCAAGCAATGGCTGTGACTCATCCAGACAGCTGACACTGACAATAGATCTACAAAGCACTCTACATGATTCTAAGGTAAGTCCTGAAGGGATTTTACTGACCTTGGGAGGTACAAAAGTTACATGTTCTATTATACAGGTCTTGCTTTAACTTTCCTTTGACCACCCAGCAGAAGTGTTTAACCATGAGGCATAAAAAGTAAAGTTAGATTAGAATGCTGAGCTGTAAAGGGCTTAAATCAACAGCTTCCAACATTGCCAGTTCTGCCAATAATCCACTACGATGATGGATTATTGGACTACATATACAACTACTTTCTTTTAGTTTAATGAGAAGACATTTTTGTATCAATAATGATTAGAAAAATTATCATGTCAAAAGAAAAAAGAAAAATTATCATGTCTGCATCCTGTGCTCTATATAACTACTATGAGGACAACAATTATTGGGAATGTACTACTAACGTGTTTTGAAACTTGCATTTTTATTTCTTATTCGAAGTAATAAAAAATAAGAAAATATCAATAAAGAACAAAGAACTATGCATATAAAGGCTAGGTGATTTGACGTCATAGAAAGCTTACTGCAAATTCTTATTACATAAGTATTCTTCTGTACCACACCATCAGTATTTATTTACCATGTTTTTTATAGGCTGCTAGAGAGGCTGAGTTATATTCTATTAAAATAATTACAGGTGATACAATTCTCCGTAGACTCAGACTCAGTAGATTCTCATTTGAGTGCACACAAAAGGGTAATTTTGGTTGACTACTGTCTCAGTTAATTTTCTCTCATTGTTGGGACTAAATGTTGGGGCAGGTTTACTTAGCTCACAGATAGTGGAGGTTTCAGTCATACTTAGCTGGCTCCAAGGCAGAGCAGCACAGGGCAGAGGGCAGCTGTTCATGGTGGCAGAAGACAGCAGAGAACAGAGAGGGGGGCAGCAGCTGTGGCAGCCCGCCAGCCTCCCTCCCCTCTTCCGTTGTGATGTACATTGTCTGCCTCATGGTGGGTGTAGCACTTAAACCCACAGTTCTAGCACTGGATCATTAATCACCAACTCTAGACGCTGCGCCATGACTGCACGAGGTTTTGGGGGCCAGCGAGACCCCAGCCATAACAACTTCCGAATTGCATATTCTTTCAAAACCTTATTTTTTATAAGATGAAGACATATGAAGTTATGCCAGTTAATAAGGTAAAACAATAAGAGAACCTCAGTATAGAGAAAGCCAGGCATTTTACATTTAAAACAAAATAATAGAAATTTTAATTAGAAAACTAGATAACATGGTCAAATAGTTGAAATATATACAATGGTACATTCAGAGAAAAAAGTTAATAAGTTATACTGGAATTAGAAGAGAGAAGATTTAGAGTGTTTCAGATAAAATGATTAAAATCACGCATAATCACAGCGAAGAACTGGTGAAAATATTTAAAAAGACAAAAATATTTTTTTTGCTACAGTAATAAAAATGACAGAGAAGAGCATAACATACCTTTAATGGTAGTAAAATTGATTGTGTCACTCCAAACACATGTATAAATTAAATATAACACAAACTCAAAGTAGTTGGAAAAAATGCATCCATGAAAAATGTAAAAAGAAGGCCTCCCCTATTATGTTATAAAGGAAAATAAAGAGCCAATCAAGAAAATTTGGGTTATATGGATGAAAACACAACCCTTCAACAGAAAATAAAAGCCAATAGGAAAAAATAGGGTGCATAGAAATAAACTCACGGGAACTAATAGAAATGGCTTCACAGTTCAGCTGGCAGAGGAGTTTCGCCAAATGGACAGGTATTTTTTAAAGTGGCTCAGAATATGGCAAAGACTCCATTTTGATCTATAATTAAATTAAGTAGGACAGGAGGTGGACAGGCTGCCAGATCCATTTAAAGCTTGTAAGATGAAATAGCAAAGCTAATGGAAAAAAAGTCTTAGAAAATGTCTCGCTGCTTCTCATGGGAATGGTGTGCTCAGTGCTGGCCCGGGAGGGAGCTAATAAGAGAAAGGTTCTGGGGGGAGAAGCAAAAAAAAAAAAAAATCAATAATCATCCAAATTAGTAGAAAAATGTATAGAAGTTTCTGATGTCAAAAATGGCTTTCATATCTAAAGTATATGAAAATTAAAATAATTTCACAAGAAAAACAGTGAACTATCTGTAGCATTTAGACAGTAGACACAATAAAATGTCACAAAGGCAGGGGCAGGACAGCTAGAACTCGAAAACCAAAGACTTTCAACATGTGATACAAGAGAACGTAGGAAGACAAAACCATGTCACAGCAGTATTAATTAATATCTGTATGTGAGCTCCTGGTAATTACGTTTCTGAATTTGGGTTGTTTTAGAGAAAGCTCACAGAAAGACAGCGCTGCATCCAAGAAAAGTCATCCCAAAAGTGACTGTGCAAGCAATTAATTGGATTTGCTATGATGGTCCAAACTCAGAGAGAAACCAGTAAAAAAAATTGAGACCACTATTACGCTATATTCTACATCAGACAGAAACCAAAGCCTGGGTTCCAACTCACGACTTCACACTTGCCAGGCAGCACTTGTGCCATGGAGCAATCTCCCCAGCCCCTAGAACCAGATTTTCATAATCCTCTCATCACTGCAAACATTTGAGAGAGAATAAAACGTGAAATAGTGTCTTTTAGTTCACTTTGGCCAGCCAAAGACGTGTAACTTTTGATATTATTCAAGTATACACCTATAATAGCATTAGAAAGTAAGGATGACCTTTTTTTGTTGCAATGGAAAGTAGCTGTGTAAGGGACTGCAGAGTGTGAAATTTGTAGAAATTAATAATGAAACGTTGAAATATAAAACATAGTTGTGAGCTGGGGAGATAGCTCAGTGATCTAAGTGCCCAGCTGGCAAGCTCAAGGACCCGGGTTCAATCCCCAGCATCACATGTGCCAGCCTCAAAACTGGGCATGGTGGCGCATGCCTGTGTTCCCAGCCCTGGCGAGTCTGAGCTGCATAGTGAAACCCTGTACCAAAGAAATAAAGAAAACAAAAACAAAACAATTTGTTACATAATAAAACTGATATCTAGAAGAATGCATGAGCGTGTCAAATCTTTTGGAAAACTGATTTAAAGTGAAAATTGAGTCCTTACCTTTGAAGTGAAATGAAATACTCTAAAACAGAGCAATTTCTATCATCCTATGCAGAATGAAAAAATCTACAAATGAGAAACACAAATTTTTATTAAAGACTAACATCCCTATTATGGTTTGTGTCTAGGTGTCCCCCCAAAGCCTCATGCAGTCATGGGGTGGCTTCTGGAATTTGTGATTGGTTATTGTGGGTGTGGGTGCCGCCCCTCCCCTGGGGCCGGTGATTTGCATTTCAGTGTAAGGGAGGAAGAGAAGTGAGCTGCTTGAGCTGCTGCTAGCTCTCCCTGCTCTCTCGCTCTTAGCCGCCACCATGGAAGGCTGCCCTCTGCCCTGTGCCACTCTGCTTTGGAGCCAGCTGAGTATGGACTGAAACCTCCAGTAACTGTGAGCAAAATAAACCTTTCTGTCCTTCATTTTTAGTGTTGGGTATTTGTCCCAGCAATGAGAGAAGAGTAACTAAGACAATCCCCAAACCATTCCTTTCCTGTAATCTATAAATGAATATTTTCTCTTCCTTTAAAATTATTGTACTATACTTGGTAAAATAATCTAGTACAGACCTTTTGAGATTGGATGATACCAAAACTGTTTATAATTTCTCACAAGATATAAAATAACTTGCATGTTTAGACACTCTGAAGTGGTTAGTTTATTGGGTTTTTTTAAACTTTATTTATTTATGTTATGGCCGGCTCAGCCTGCCCTGGGGGTGGGGCTGGCACAGCATGTGGTGCCAGGGATCCAACCACGGTCCCTGTGGTTGCATAAGCTTGCCTATGCAGATGCTTTAGACCCCTGAACTATCTTGCCGGCCCTGAAGCGGTTAGTTTTTAAACGAATGTTACACGGCAGAATACAATTCCATAGATTATATCTTGGCAATTTATGGTTTCAAAAAATATACTTGAATGAATTTGAGGAGTAGATAACGGACTTCAGAGTCGTAAGCGATATGTTCATAATTCTTAAGGAGCAGTAGCCTAAGAAGACTCTCATTTATCAAAATAACCTAAGAGTTCAAACGGAATGAAAACTGCTCCTTCAACATGGACAGAGTAGAGGCTGGGGAGATAGCTCAGTGGCACAGGTGCCTGCCTGGCAAGTGCGAGATTGTGAGTTCGAACCCCAGTCCAGCCAAAATAAATAAATAAATAAATAAACTTTTTTCATTAAAAAAATAAATTAATAAAAAATGGACAGATTGTTGACAGTGATTGGCTTTTGTCTTTCACTATTCATAGTAAGTTCTTCATTCAAAAATCACTTTCTAGTTATAGACATCACTCAAATACTTGAAGCTATTTATTTGTTTGCTTCTTTATTCATTTAATTTTTGGGGCTGGCTCAGCGCACCCTGGGGGCTGTGGGGCCTGGGATCGAACCGTGGTCCTCTGCACTTCGCCGCTTTAGACCGCTGAGCTATCTTGCCGGCCCACCTGGAGCTGTTTTCCTCCTTCACAGCATCTCTTTATGACAGGGTAACTGTCCTCATTTATTACCTTCCCTAGCAAAAATGTTAAATAAATGTACAGCACGTGACTCGCACTGATTGGTTCTCCCCATTTTGTGGGGCAGCAGGACCCGCCGTGCCAAGGGGCACAGCATCCTCTGCTGAGCTGAGCCCTGCAACGCCCTGTGACAGACAAAGCCCCTCTGCCCAGGCTGCCAGCAGCAGGGTGACACCACCGCTTGAGCACTACGCGTTTACTTAGCAATGAGAGAGATCAAAAGTCGTCTACACACCAAGGGCTGGTGCGGTGGCTTAGGCTGAAAACGGCCCCCAGCGTGTCGCAGACGGAGGAGCTTCGTGGCTGCTAGCGTCGCAAAGATGCAGAAAGCCTGGTGCATTCTCTACAAGCAAAATAATTAAGTGATATAATGAGCTAAGTATAGTTAAAATGCCAATTTAAAAGTATGTTTATTTTGAAATTTGATGATATAAATGTGTAGCATAACAACCACTGTACAATTTCTTATTCCTGTTTTGAAAGAGCATAGCATTTTTAGTT
>PVKN010005066.1:0-31784 GCA_004027915.1 Capromys pilorides
CACACACACACACACACAGAGTAACAAAAGGAAATCAAGGATGTGGGGTAGGAAGTGGTTGAAGGGACAAAGCCTAGAACCTAAGTTTAGTAAGGACAAATGGAGGGAAGCTCATAGAAAACATGGACAAGGGCCAGCCACATAGCTCAGCGGATTAAAGGGCCTGCTTAGGCAGATACAGGGGACCAGGGTTCAATCCCCAGCTGGCCCTGTCCCCAGGCTGTGCTGAGACAGTAACTGAGACTGGGTGTGGTGATGTGCACCTGTAATCCCAGCCCTTGGGAGGCCGAAAACAGGAGGATCACTATGAGTCCGATCTGTGTAATGAGAACCTGCAGACCCTGTACTAAATACATTTTTTTTAAAATAGTAAAATAAAATAAAAAACACAGATGAGACAGCTGGGAACTGCAGTCTTAGGAATGATCAACCATCTAGAAAGACAGGATCCGTGAGTCTGAGGAGGTCAAGGGGCCGGTGAGGTGTGCCACGTTCCCAGGTGGGTCTCCTGGGGTGCCCATGGAGTAGGAGAAGAGAGGCCGCAGCATTGGAGGAGTCCCACATGTGCAGTCAGCATGTCAGCGCGACTTGTGCCAAAGCAAAACATGAGTTGAGTGGACAGAGGCAGAGCCAGGGTGGCCACGAGGAGCCCTCGGGGCGCTGTGGCTACAGCACAGGCACGGGGATGTATAAGCTGAAACTATCTCCGTATTGTGTCCGATGTGATGTTCCCCAGTTAGCCTAGCAGATACACTGGCAGGCTGTCGGGGGGAAGCATAGCTGCTGTCCGGGCATTTCTGAAGAACATAATGTGATAGTTCACCATACTAAACTGGATTTAGAATTGCATAAATCCAACGGAGTAGACACATGGCTTTCAATTGCGCTATTGAGTACTTTTGCCGTCTAGGAGTTTTGTTATTTCATCAGTAGAGTATTTCCGTGAGCCCCTGGAACTAGATTTCGCTTATGGCCCGTGATAGGCTTCCAATCTCATCTGTTAAATATGGATGTCCGTTTTGCATAATGTTATTTATTGAAAAGGTTTCTGCGGTGCTGTGCCATCTTGGTGTGACACTAGGTTCCCCACAACCTGGCTTCCGCTTTTGGATTCTGCTCCATTTTCTTCCCTTGAGTATTGCAGCTTTATGACACCCCAATTTCCATTAGAGAAGCTTTTCTGACGTCCTTCTTTTCTTACCCTATTCTCGGCTCTTCCATTTGTATTTTATAAGCAGCTTGTCATTTCCCACAAAATCAGATTGGGACTTTGATACTAATTAGGTCTAGAAACATTAGATTAACAAAAGTATCAAATTCTAAGTAAGTGAGATGTGTTTGTATGCATGTACCAATTCCAGGCAAGGAACACAATCATGGTACACCAGAAACACTTACCAATATAAAAATAATAGTAATTAATAAAATATAAAAGATAAATATACACACAAATTATTACTAAGTAAATAAATTAGATCTAGAGATCAACTTGAGGACAGTAGACATTGATTTACAGTGTTGGTTCTTCCAATCATGATTAGGACACATCCCTACTCATTTTGTTTTCACTTTTAAAACAGGCGTCCTCCTAATGTCATGCTCCACAGAGCGCTCTACCTCCTGCGGCATTTTCTTAGCTTCGTCCCTGGCTGAGGCCACCAGGACAATGTTGAGTGGTGATACACCGATTCTTATCTCATTCTATTTCAGAGAGAAAACTTACAATCCTTTAATTGAGGTTTGTATCAGGTTTCTTTTTTTCCAAGACATTGTTTAGTTGATTGAGGATGCTGGGACTTTTTAAAAATCAACCCCTTATCAGCATTTTTGAAGGGGATCAAATGACTGTTCCGCTTTATTATTTTAATGTGGTAAATTACATTGACATTTCAAATGTTAAATTAAGACTTGCATTCCTGGGAGAAAAAAAAAGAAAATCTAACTTGATTACATAATGCAGCACGACCAGCAAATGCAAGCTTTGCCAGGAATGCAGGGCTGACTGAAGACATTGCTGGATTTCATCTGCTAATATTTTGCTTTGGACACTTTCATCCATATTCATAAGAGAAATTAGGCTGTAGTTTTTCTTTCTTATAATATCTTTGTCACTTTTGGAGATCAAGCATATGCTGCTTCCATAAGATGCGCTGGGAAGGAACCTTCTTCTTTCCTCTGGAGGAGTTGGTGTTTTGTTGGTGTTACTTCTTCTTTAGCTGTTGGGGAGAATGGATCAGTGAAGCCATCTGGGCCTGGAGCCTTTCGATGGGAAGGATTTTCACAACATGTTAGGTTTCTTCAGGAGACGTGGTACTATCCAGCTATCCGTCTGATTATGGCTTCTTTGCAGGTAATTTTTCTCTTTTTGTAATTTCTGGCTCATTTTAAGATGAAGTCCTTGGCGTTTTCTCCACTAGCATATATAGCTGTAGGCTGAATGTCTGTGTCCTCCCCATTCCTATGCCAGGACTGAGGAATCACCCACAGGCCAGGGCGGAAGGAGCTTAGACAGTGAGGCCCTGGCCCTCCAGTGGGATGGCTCCCTTCGTGGAAGCCACGCCCTCCAGCTGCCTGGTCCCCTGCTCCAGTCAAGGGCACAGGGCCACAGTGCCATCTGTGAGTCAGAAAGCCACCCCGCACCCCTCCTCCGGTACCTCATCTTGGACTGACCAGCCTCCAGGATGGTGGGAAATAAATTCTTAAGATAACCCCCCCCCAAGTCTGGGGTATTTTTGTCAGGACGGCCCCTGTGGGCTGAGGCCTCTGTCTATGAATTACGTTTCCTCACTGAGGCTCATGGTCTTCTTAGAATCTGGCTTGGTGTCTTTCAGTGGTTTTTGACAGTTCTGGGCTATTTTCCCTTCAAATGCATTGCTTCGGCCGGTCTCTTCTCCCTGTGATTCCAGCTACAGGAAGTTAGGCCTCATCAGTCTTCCACAATTCCCGCCCACCTGCAGTTTTGTTCTCTGTGATTCATTCTGGATATATTTATATTTTTTGACCAATCTTGCAGTTTCATCTTTGCTCTTCTCCCCTGAAAGCTTTCATTATGCCCCGATCTTGAAATATAGTATTTTTAGGCTTAGAATTTTTATTTATTCGTTCTAAAAATTCCAGTTCCTTATCAGAATTTCCCAGCTTGCCTTGAGGGTAAGCACAGGAGTTTGCAGTAGATGTCTGATAATTCCTTTACCTGGAATATGTGCTTGTTTATAGTGTCTGTTTTTTCTCTTGATTTTGGTCAAGTGTGTGTGTGTGTGTGTGTGTGTGTGTGTGTGTGTGTGTGAAACAGATTCTTCTTCTTTATCACCAGATGTTGTGTATGGAAAGATTTACAGGAAGGTGCACGAAATACCACTTTTCTCTAGAGAAGATTCCCTTCTGCCTCAGGCACACAGCTAGTTTAGGGGCATTGGCCACCTCTAATCCCATTAGTGCAGCCAGGACTGAAAGAGGCTCACGCTGGGTTTCAGTTCCTGCAAGCACTGATCTGTTGCCAGCCCTCTCCTTTGAAGTACGGCCTTCCAAGTGCAGCCCAGAGTCCTTGTGGGCCTGGGGACCCCATCATCCTGGCTGGAGCCTGAGCTTCCAGAATCCCCACTGACCCAGATGTTGGCTTTCTTCTCTGAATTCCTTCTCCTCTTATCCTCTGACCCACAATTATTCAGCATCTTTGCTGCTCTGAGGCTGCCAAGCAGATGCTATAAATTTTTTCAGCTTTCCCTGCTCCTCGTGGAGCTGTTCTGACATGGGACTGGTGGAGCTCGGCTGCTGCAGGAGTCCCAAGGCGCTTGGGAGTCAGCGGCGGGAGGTGACATTGTCTGCCCCCACCTGTGTGGGCCCACGGCTTCTACTTCCCTGGGCTGCAAAGACAGCCTCTGGGATGGGAGCTGTTGGGCTTTAATCAGGGTGAGAAAAAAGAAGGGAGGCCGCGCTGAGGAGGCCGAGGAGGCCAAGAGCCTTCCCTGGGGGCGAAGGAGGATGGCTGTTTTAGTCAGGAGGTGACAAATTATAAGGCTCCATATAATTTGAAACTGTAGAATTTTGTTCAATGAGCTGGGCTTCCATTTGGGTTAATTTAGAAGTCTAATTAGAACTTAAATTTTCTCCTACGGAGATAAGGAGGCTTCTGGTCCTAGCAGACACTTCTGGGCTTTCATTTCACCACAGTAGCTCCCCGCTGTAAGACGAAGAGTAGCTTCTCTCTGGAGCTCCTAGGATGGGAAGTGCCCTGTTCAGGGGCCTGAGCCCACTGCCTTCCGCCCGGAAGTGTTGTCTTCGCACCTTGCACAGCGGACCTTGATGAAGACGCCCGCTCCCTTCCTCCCAGGTCTCATGCTTTGACTGTTGTGATCTGTGATCTCCTGGTGCTGGATTTGATCTGCTTCCAGCGGGACTCCTTGCGTCTGGCCTCATGCTCAGGGCCCTTCCCTGCGTCCCTGCCTGTCTGTTCTCTCCCGGCCCACACTCCTCTCATCTTCTGTCCTGTTCCCCATGCCCATAGACCTGCTTCTCCCTGGGAGAGCATTTCCTATAGTCGCCTCCTTTTTGCTGAGCATTTCTTCCAGCTCTTATCCTCAGGTGAATCCTGGCTCTCTCAAGTTGAGGCCGCCCCCTCTGCTGGCCTCTCCTCGCTGCACCTCTAGGACAGCCACCTCAGGCTCACAACTCCATCCTTGGGTGACACCTCAGCTCTGGGAGGCCCAAGCTCGCCACCTCCCCTCCCCCACTCACAGGCCACCTGTTCCCATGGTAGCAGACGCCCCCCTCACTGACCCCACTGTCCAAAGCCCCCAATCTGCTTTCTAGCCCTCAGCTTCCACACATCTCTCCATGCCCAGTAGATTTGATCGCGGGTCAGTTAATCTCCTCTTTCAACTTCTTCCTTCCTCCGGGTCTCTCCCACCTTGCTCTCCTGTACAAGCAGTGGAGCATCTCTGCTGGAGAAAAATCAAACTGCCATGTTGTCAGATTGCACTGTCAAAGGCCACCCTATTCTGTCCTCTGGTGAACTCAGTGCTGTGCTCCTGAGGGACATGGTGGCCTCACTGCTAACCTCTCACACCCCGCCTACAGGGAGACTGGCCTAGTCCCTCTGCCTGAGCCCAGATCCTGAACCCTCTTCCTGGCTGTCTCCCTGCTGTAGGTCCCTTCCCCTCAGCCCACACTGCCTTTCTTATGCCCATCTTCCAGATATTCCCTGTATGACCATGAAGAGGCAGTTCATAGGCAGGCGTGCCCAAGCATCCCAAACCTTTGGAAAGGCGCTGAAGCTCATTCATTGAAAAGAGTGCTGCAGTTAAAATGATAGCGAATGCTTTAACCTGCTATCTTGGCAAAGTCGGAAAAGTTTGAAAACATGCAGGTTAGGAAGGGTGCAGGCAAAGGGTGCTCGCGTACTGCACTGTACGGAAGAAGCTGCCTCGGAGGGGCGCCTGGCATCAGTGTAGAAGGCCCGCTGCACACTGCATGCAAACGCGCTTTGAGGCCCAGGCCCACCCTGGTCAGGTCAGCTCTGTGGACTGTGTCAGCGCCTCTGGGCGTGGCCTTGGCCCCACCTCTTCCGCCTCTGCTCCCTTCCCGCGTGGCTCTGCCCAGTTCCCTTGTCCACAGGCACCTCTGATGGGCTGGTGACTGTAAGGTTCCACCTTAGCTCATCCCATTGCTCCGGGCAGCTTGATGGCGCCTCCTACTTCCACTAGCTCAAGAGGATCCATTTTCCTCCTCCTCAGATTCACACCCGCCCCTTCACCAACCCCTTTTCAACAGCTGATGTCTCTATCCTCTGGGCTGCTTCAGCCTTAAAAACCAGCCCTACCTTTGATTTTACATGCTCCTGAACATTTGAATTGTTTGTTCCGGATCTTATTTCACTTTTAACGTAGACTAGCTTGAAGATACTGGCTTTGTTGCTCATCATCTAATTGCTGTGCTGAGCTTCTCCTCGGACTGGAAGCCAGTTATCATCTAGACTAGGACTCCTGTTGCTCCTGCTTAGTTCTGTCTTTCCCTTCCGTTTCTTCCAGCTGCTTTTCCCAGGCCCACAGGGGGACCTTCCCTCTTCTGGCCACCCTCTTGCTTAAGCTGTTCAGGCAAAACCTAGAATACACTTAACGCTTGACTGCCCGGTTTGGCAGAGAGCAGTATCAACCCACTGTGTCGATACAGAATGACTCGCTGATCCTGACGAGTGACGTGAGAGCTCTGTGGGCTCCTCAGCACCCTGGGGGGTTCCTGGAGGGCACTCTGTGTGTTGTCTAGCGAGCCCAGAGCAAGTGTGAAGCCTGTGGAGCCGCACCTGTGCCTGCCAGTCAGCCCTGCCCCGCCCCGCATCCTCCGCTCTTCCAGGACACAGCTCCAGGGTCAGGCCATGGACGTTCTGCCCTCCCTCGGCCCAGCACGCAGCCTGGGCTGAGCCCTGCAGGACAGAGCTTCCTGGGCACAGCTGAGGTTCGCCTGGCTGCCGCCTGTCGGCCTTCTGCTGGTTATCTGCTGAATCATTCTTGCAGAATCATCCACACCTGAGTTGCCCTCTCTCTGCTTGACCTTAGATATCGTCTTTCAAATAAATCTGACCTCCTCGTTCAGGGGCAGCACTCGATAGCCGTTATGGACGGCGCCTCCCACTGCTGCCTGCCTGAATGGCTCAGTGGCCGGCTCAGTGGCCAGCTCAGTGGCCGGCTTGCACTTCCAGAAGCCGGCAGCGTAAGGCCTACATGCAACGCGCCAGCTTATGCACAGCAGCCCTTGGGCATGTCACAATCCGCGAATACTCAGGTGACATCGTAGTCCATGAGTATTTAAATGTGAATGACAAGATATTTCAAGAAATGTAATTGATATTTAATAATACAAGCACACCACCCAAGGAAGTGTCATAAAAGAACAAAGCAATGTGAATATAGTCAATTTTTCTCAGAGGTAAAACTAAACCAGAGAAAATGGCATTGTAATCAGCTAAATGTATTTTGTAAGCTGGATAGGGCTAATTTAGTAGAAGCAGATAAGACTACTCATTCACCAAAGAATGCAGTTGCATTGTTGTTACAACAATTATAATTAACTTCCAATTATAATTACTATTATGATTAGGCTAATGAGGTTTTTTTAAGTATATAAAAAATGTATTCAAGACTCAGCCTTACCTTCACTGTAAAATAATTTTACGATTAAAGCATCAGCGCTCCATATGCTGGGGATGTTGCGCCTTCGGAGGACCATCGTCCCCCGAGCCAGGACATCCCTGCTCAGAATAGCTTTCGGAGGCCGGAGGACAGTGGGTCTCTCCAGGTACGGGGGTTCCTCCTGGACAGCAGCTCCCTCCCACTCCTGAGGTTCCTGTGGAGAAACACGTACGGCAGCGGAAAAGGGCGTGCGGGACAGCCTTCCCATGGGCCGCGTGTCAGGGGTGACGAGCTTGCCCCCCGCTCTGCTTAGTACCTGGCCATGTTCCTTCCACAGGCACATCATGCTCTTGGAAATGTTTGCTAAGTATATGTATTTTAGAGCATTTATCTTTTCTTTGTTCCTAATAAATCGCAGTTAATTAATGGCTTAATAATTGCACAAGTGAATGGCTTCCAGGGTCTGTTTTCTGTCAGTTGCTGTGGGCCAGGGACCCAAGCATAGCTCCTCTCGGCTTCTGAAGTCCCCTGAAGGTGTGCTGGGAAGGGTTTCTTCCAGCTCGCCCCTCTGGTTGTTGGAGGAATGTAGGCACAAGCCTCCCGTGGCTTCTCACCACGTGGGCGTCTCCCCATATCTCATGCCACGGTAGCCAGCTCTATCTGAGCCAGAAAGCGAGGGGGGAGACAGCGCCAGCCAGGGAGACACCACAGCGTTCATGACCTAATCACGGAGGTGAGCGCCGTCCCCTCAGCTGCTTCCTGCTTTTCCGTAGCAAGCCCAGAGGTCTAGCCACACCGAGAAACAGTTACACAAGGGAGTGAACAGAGTGAAGGCTCCTTGGGCCTCCTACTTTTGTGTCACTGGCACAAAATATCCAAGGTCTCCAACTTCAAAGGAGGAGGGGTTACTGCGGCTCAGCACTCCAGCCTGGACAGCTGACTCTGGCTCGGAGGTGGAAACAACCTCAGAAGGGCAGGGCCGGGGAAGAGGTGCCCAACCCTCGAGCAGGGAGAGGGCGTGGGAGGAGCAGCACAGTGGGGCTGATACAGTGCATCCTGTGTGCAAGCGTGCAGTGAGGCCTCCCCTAGGCCCCACTCAGGTGGATGAGTTCTGGCGCTAAGCGGAAATGAGAGGGATAGCTCATCATGATGAGCTCAGCGCTTGACATCCAAGCAGCTTCTGCATGCGTGGGACGCTGGGGGGAAAGGTGTTTTTGTTTTTGTTTTTGTTTTTGTCTTTTTGAGACAGAGTCTCACTATGCAGTTCAGGCTGGCCTTGAGCTCACTTTTGTAGCCCAGACTGGTTTCGAACTCGCATCAATCCTCCTGCCTCAGCCTCCCAAGTGCTGGGGTTACAGGTGTGTGCCACCACGCCCTGCTCTGGGGGAAAGGTTTTACATCTCAACCATTGACACCAGTCATTTTAGAAAACTGCCTACTACATATTGACTTTTTTTTAAAAAATGATACTCTCAGAAAAAGGATGCTGATTTGTCTTTTAGAAAGAACCTGAATTAAATGTCATATGTGTAAGGAAACGTTTTGCTCTAACACAAAAAGACAAAGGCTAGCACTCAGACATGCAGCGCTTGCGTTGCCTATATGTTTTAAATGTCTCCGAATTGCCACATGGTAATAAATAGCAGCTTTTGGAGGACTCTGAGAGCCGGCGCAGTAGGGCGGGGGGCGCTGCCGCAGGCTTAGTCAGTGGTTAGTGAGGACAGAAGATAAAATCGAAGATGCAAGGCTGGAAATGAGATTGCCCTGCTGCAGCAAGAGCCTCGGCAGTAGAAACGCTGCTCTGGAAACCAAAGAGCATCTTGCGATTTAGAAAAGAAGACCCGGAGCCCTGCTCTGTAGACACTAGGCGGGCCCTCGCTGCTCACCGGCTTGTCATTTGGATTGAGGAGGAAGGGCGACCGAGACCCAGACTGGCGAGCGCTGCTCTGGCCCTGAGCCGGGCCAGCTTAAGACTATTAACTAAGTGCAGCCTGGGCTAAAAATAAAACTCTGCCCTTTTATTTTCAAGTAATACCCAAATGGGGCAGAGACGTGTGTACCCAGACATATTAGTTGGGCCTTTCAATGAATAGATTTTGATGTCCTGACATGATATAATTATTCATTATATCCATGATAATATTATTGTTTCAAAATAATGAAATCAAGTCAGCCACCTCGACAGCTTATGTGACTTCAAGAATGCTAATTGAACACGTGGAGAACTGGAGACCGGTTGCAATCAGCGGTGCGCCAGCATGAGCCACTTGGAGACCCTTGCTGTATGACCAGGAAATGGCTTAGCCTAGCAATAGATTATTGGGTTAAGCCGGCCAATGAAACTCATGTGTGAGGAATGTTCTTTAGATTTATTTGTGTAACAGCCAGAAGGATGTAAATGGCTGCAGCAACAACTTGAGCCTGTCCTCTTACGCACAACCCACTCCAGAGAAGCAGAAGGCCAAGCCAGTGTATTTGGAGTGTGGAGGACAGTCGCCAAACTGGGAGGCCCCCAAGCCGTGTCATTAGGTAGACACGCTGCCTCTGTCTAGTTGTGGGGTCATGGTCAGTTCTCTGTCTTCCTTGGAAATCCCCTGTCTTCCTGTATGAGCCAAGAAAAATGATGGTGGCGAAAAATCCCAAGATCATGGCTGGCGTTTGCTTAGTACCTGCTGTGATGCCCTGCATTCATTCCTTGTTTGTATTACATAGTGGTATTGCATGTATGACTTAGTACTTTATTACTCGTATTATATAGTGGTGCTGTGTGTGTTACTTGGTAACCCCATGGGGCATCACTCCCACGGCCGTTGCACATATGTTCTATCTTACATCCGTGTGTATTAGAAGCTATTGTTAGCCATATGACTCTTCTGAGAAAGGCAGAACGTATATCCGAACAGGCACACACAGAGCACAGTATTTATTCACAGTAGTTTACATAGGAAAAAGGCTCTGCCGACAGTATTCCGTTTAATCCCCAACAAAGCCCCGTAGCTTTGTACCATGAAACCTCTTTCTTTCTAAACACGCATGCATTGCATGGGGAACCTTTCCAGTGCATCACACACTGGCGTCGTCGTCGGCTTTACTCACCCTCTCCTGAGAACCGCACCACAGATCTTAGCCAGACTCTAGCGCCTCCCAGTGGTAGAGGTGAGTTCCTTTTGGAAGTTTACCTGGAAGTGTCCCCTTTACTTCCAGAACCCTGTGGTTCTTTTCTGCGACTGGTTCTGAGTGTCTTTTGTTTCCATTCCTAACGCTTTTCATCTATACTAATTTCTTTGGTGTGAGTAAGCTCAAGTACATATATCTGATCTTCGTGTTTGGATTTTCTTTTTTTTTTTTTTGACAGAAAGATCATTGCTAATATAAATTGCTTTCATTGTTGAAGTTATGTTGTTTTTGGTACAACAGCCACGAAGGAAAGATGTGGAGAGGCCTTTTATCACAGGATTATATGTCAGCTTCCCCCAGATCTGGGGCTGTTTTAGATGAATCCAAAGTCTCTGTGTTCTTTTCTCATATGTAGTTAACAATCTGAATGACACATTCTTTATAGTAGCACAATAATTCTGTCCATTACATCACTTAATTTATGGACATGCTAACACCAAAATCGATAAACATTATTTCTGAAATGTCAAGGGTGTTAATGGTGTGATTAAAAAGAGAAAGATTCTAATCTCTCTCTGCACGGAGCCTTTGATATACTGTTGCTGAGGTACCCCTCACCAAAGCACGACATGGGGGACTTAAATCATTAAGACACATCAACTGTAGAAGTATGTGTTGGGAGCTATTTTTAGCTTCGTGGATCTTTTGTGCCATATTGTGGAATTCTGCTAGCAGAGAGTGGGAGAGACGGCATAGCTTGGAGAAGCTTGTCTCAGGTTGTTTTGAGACATATCAACAGTTGCTAAGGAACCGTCGCTAATGCTGCTGGGAACTTCTGTAATATTTCGCTGAGAAGCTGGGAGAAATTTTTTTAGAGCAAAGCATCTTCGGCAAGGGAAGCATATGAACGATGATATTAGGGAACAGTTTCAAACCAGAGAAGGTATTTTAAAGTTTCCTAGAAGATTGAGCTTAAACAGAGCTTCCTAGCACCATGTGAGCACTTCTTCCAGAGCCCTGGAAGCTTTCATTTACATCTGATTTTAGAACAAGTAGCATTTTAAAATCTGGTCACATTTCAGTTTATTTTCTGTAATTGATGCTTTAAAATGGAGACGAGCGCTTCTTTTCCCACGGAGCATTAATTAGCAGGCTGGAATGGCTTCCCTGAGTCCCTTCTTGGTTAGTGACACACTGTATCCATAGTAAACATTCCACAGGCCCTGTTTACCACAGACACAGTCTCGGCCTGTGGTGGTGTCATGGCCCACGTGGACCTCAGTCATTAGTCGTGGCCTGGTGGACAGTGAAGAGACTTTTCCAGGCCCTTTTCCTAAGCTGCATGAGCGGGGGAGTCAGCCCCACTGCACTGTCCCTGGGAGGACTGTGGGCCACTGACGTGGTACTGTCGGTGGCAGCAACAGTACAGCTGTCCACTGTTGGCCACCTGGCCACACACAGAAGGCCCAGCTCACGAGGGAGCGCTGCTTTCAGACAAGCCAGCTTTACCTCAGTCTGATCTGTGTTTTATTACTGCTGGGCTTCCTAGAATCGGAGGAGGGTGCAGAGAGGATCGATCTTTCTCTTTCTTGTTCACAGATGTTAAGTGAGCACCACGTACGAACCAGCTGCTAGGGTGAGGGCAAGGGGCAGACCGCAGTCACCAGGCAGCTGTAGCCTTCAGAACATGCACGGGCTGAGAGGGCAGTGCCAAGAGGAGAACCAGAGCCTCCTGGCAGGGGTGCAAGGAGCTGGGGAAGGGGAACAGAGGCTCCTAACTGGGTTTGCTGGTCCCACACACAGGGCAATGGGTAGAAGGGAGCAGTACCGTGTGCAGGATGCTAGAGGGTGGCAGAGTAGCATGAGATGCAGAGCAGGTGAGGTGGCAGCAGCCACGTGTCAGGAGGCTTGTGCCTTGATCTCCTATGCAGTGATTCTCCGACTTCCTTTTCAGATGGGGCCCCTTTGGGGGCTAGAAGAACACCGCAGAGGGCCGGCAATGATAAGGAGTGTGCTGAAGGGGTAGTATTAGGAGGAAAACAGCATTAGAAAAATCAATCACTCCCCTCCTCGGGCTCTGATGGCAAGCGAATGCTCAAGGTTGTTAGTCTTAGAGGGGCTGCGTGGAGGTGGGATGGGCAAGGATATCGCGACTGGGGCAGGCACAGGCCGGGGCTGAGCTCCGGAGGCCTGGTTCTCCTCACCGAGCTGGTGCTGCCCTTTTCGGCCCTCGAGGCCTCCTGCTCTTGTTTTGCATTTTCACCTGGCACTGTCTGCGCCAGAGGCCATCTCTCCGAGGAGCGCAGCCTTCTGTGCAGCAGGGGCCATGTCTCCCTTTGTTTCGCTTTGTGTTGCCTTATGTAGCACGGCTAAGCTTCACACTGCTTCTGCGGAGTAACCCTCACTGACTTGAGCAGATCTGAAAGCGCTGTTGAGTAAAATTCCACAGGCACATGCTCTGCCTTCGGGTTGAAGACCCGGAGCCACAGTACAGTGATGGTCTAGAAGATGCCCAGAGGTCGGGTAATGCCAGGGGCAGGACCGCCTGGGCCACGCATCTTGGGCGTGGCCGTCTGTTCCCTCTGAGGCTTTCTCCCATCTGAGGCAGCAGTAGGCCCCGGGCAGCCTCAGAATTCACAGTGCAGATTGTTTGAGGACGTGATGCTGGAGACATGAAAAAATATATGAAAACTAGTTTAAAATGACAACAACAGCAAGGAAATGCTAAGTGCCAACTGAAGGACCCAAGCTGTCGTGTGATAGAGGGATGCGAAGGAGACCCAGAGCCCAGGGCCCAGAGGCCTACGCCTCTCATTAGCGAGCTCGGCACTGATTCCACTTGGAAGACCCGATTCTGCATTCTCATCAGAATGTTAGCCGAGGAAACTCCATGTTGTTGACTCCATCACTGTGCTAACAGAGGAGTGTGCATCCGAGGTGCATGCACGGCCATGAGGAAGTAGCCCCAATTGTGGTGTTGACTACATTTCTTCCTATGTTGGAGAATCAGAAATTATTGGAGAAAAGCCTGGTGGCTTAAGAATGGTCCTCTCCCAGGATCATGGAAGGGGCAGCAACATGCTCAGGGGCTCGATGCCCGGATGAGCAGACATTTGGGTGGAGCCACATTGTGGGCGATGGCAGCGCACAGGGCCAAACAGTGGCATGGAGCATGTTGCACTGCATCTGTGGAGGAAAAGCCCAGAGTTATTAACAGGTCTTTGCAGGCCAACCCAGTCGGATGCTATAGATCTGAAGTCATGGTAAATGTCTGATGTTTTCTCTTCCGGCGCGGCAAGACGGGGCACGATTAGTATCCTCTCAGCTTCCTATCTGAAGAACGGGCTGGTAATGAAGCAGAGTAGAGCGGCGTTGGATCTGGAGCCAAGCTGCCTGTATCAAGCCCGGGATTTTCCAAGCAAGCTGCAAAACCTGGATCCAGACCCTAAGCCTTTCTGCGCCGCAGTTTCCTCCTCCACAGAAGAGCAATGCAAGGAGTATAGACCTCAGGACATTGTTCCATGGACTAAATGCGATGACAAACATAAGCTCTCAGACTGGGTCTTCACACATCACGGTTCGTCACACAGCAGATATTAGCTATCAGTGATCTTATCTGAAGCTCCTAATTACAAAGTGTCCAATTAAGTCATCCAACAGATTTAAGATCAACACCATGGAGCCTGTATAGGACCTAAGCTCAAAAAACCTATGTCATATCAATATAAAGGTAGTTTCGGGGTGTCTTGTCATCAGCAGTCATCACTGGTGGACCGTCGGGTAGTGAGTAGAGCTTTGAGAAAACCTGCCACTGAGCTCAATGGCTGCCCACACGGAGGCTGCTCTGGCTCTGGAAGGGGGACACATTCTTCACGACTGCCAGGGCACGTCCACCAGGCGGCTACGTGGGCGGAGCAGGGCCATGCATGCCAGGCTTGCAGCCCGGGCTCATCGCTCTTTCATGTTTCAAGGAAAACAAGTGTCAGGCTTAAGAAACGCAGTCACGCATTCCCAGTACGGTCCTAAGAAGAGCGCGATCCTTCGTATGCCATACACTTGGTTTTAACAAGCCATTGAATTCTGTTAAGCGAGTTGGTAGGTAAGAGGATCCTGCAAAGACAGGCTGTGGGGGGAGTTAATAAGCAACATTTGTTTACTCTGCAAAGACATGACGGTGAGAGTTATAGATGCCGACAGGAGATAGGAAATGCGTTTACAGTGACTGATAGCACCACGCGAGCTGTGCGCTTGCACCGGTATCATTTGCTATCTGGGTTCTTGTTTGCTTTATGCTGCCCTTTGCTGCCTTCAAAGATTAAAATTCAGATATTAACATAAAGGTTAGGGCTGATAAGAATGCATCCAATCTCTGCTGGAGGTAGGTGGCAAAAGCAAATTATTGCTTGGAATACAAACCATCTTATTACACGTCGTCTGCAGGCCAGCGTCTGCACCCTCGTGGCTCAGGCAGGATGATGAATGGCCGTGGTGAGGCTGGCTTGCAAAGCTGTGCATCACTTTGGTCAGATTATCACCTGCCCCGAGCAGAGAAGGGCCCTCCAAAATTTCTACAAATCACCCCTGAACATTCAAGATAAGTTTCATCACCTCGGTGGCATCGTTGCTTGCCATTGATCAGCAATAACTAACAGATAGAGAGTTAGTGGCCTTGTGCATAAACGGCTAAGAGACAGCACTGTTCAGGAAACAGAAATCTATCACATGGTCTCCTTTCTCGCAGCATAGGTGATGAGGCACAGATGACGTAGAAGAATTAATCAACAGTGATGTTGACAATAACAAGACCTCAGAGAGGTGCTGCAGCCAGGATGTGACAAGGTGCCTGGACCTCGGTGGACATCATGAAAAGAGAAATGATTCTAGGAGTCTAGAGGTGGAGGGTGGGGAGTCGATCCTATTCCAGAGGAGCTTTCCAGATGGGGATATGAGCTCAGGGAGGAAGCCCCTGGGCACTCTGCATTGCTGGTTCCTCTAGGCGTGGACCACGAACCAGAATGCCCCTCAGATGCAGACTGAGCAGGCTCTGTGCCCTGGAGCTGCCTGCCCTGAGGGTGCACAGCAGGAAGTTGGTTTGTGGCGGGACCCAGGCTGGCCGTGGGCTGACACACCTGCAGTGGCTCAGGCACCTTTGCTGTTGCACTTGCTGATGTGTTTTTAGGGTTTAACATATAATTCACCTGTGCTGGATGCTGAAGCGAGCTTCCACTCTGAGCGATACTCAGATGAGAAAGTGCTACAGGGGTTCTGTGCTGTATTGCAGGGCAGTTCGGTAGAAGGTCATGCTGTTTTGTTTTGTTTTGCCTTTTTAAATTTTATACATTTAGTACAGGGTCTACAGGGTCCCAGTTCATAGATTGGGCTCATAGCGATCCTCCTGTTTTTACAGGTGCATGCCACCACACGCAGTCTCCTTCGCTGTCTCAGCATGCCTGAGAGTTGGGACCAGCATGGCACACCCAGAATCAAACTCCCAGCCCCTGTGCTCTGCCTAAGCAGGTGCTTTAGTCTGCTGAGCTATCTGGCTGAGCCTTGGTCATGCTGCTTAAGCCTCACTGGAGAGGTGTGGGTTTGAACCAGGAGCCTCACAGTCCATAGGCTTTAGCATGCGTGCACACTCCTGCAACTGTGGCAAAGCCCATATCCATGAAGCACAGTGCATGCCCCAAGGGATTAAGCTGTGACTTCTAGGCAGAAGGGCTGGAGGCTAGTTCTGAGCAAGGGAGCGGTGCCATATTGGTCCCTGGGACCGTGGGTCAGGCCTCCATGAGCAGAAGGTGCACAGAATGGGCAGCCTCCAGGCAGAGGCTGCGGGGAACAGCCCTGGTGGGTGCCCGGCACCATGCTGGCTGTCCTCCATGAGGCAGAAGAAAGGTGGTACATTTCATGGAAAGCTGCGCCTTGGATTCTAGCGAGGCATCTGTGGAGAAATGGGCGTGTAGGCAGTCACGGTAGCAGTGTGTTCCAAAGAAGCCCACCCGTGAGCACCCACTACCCATGCATCCTGCTCTCCAGCACTCCAGGTGAGACTTTCTCCTACAGCAAGCGTGGTGTCAGACCTTCCTTAGCAAGTACCACGGACAGACCAAGGAACCCCCTCCCCAATTAAAGCCAAGGACGCCCATGTTGTCAGCTGCACACCTAGATAAAGGCTGAAATTAAGTCAGTGTCTTCCAAACTTTCCTGACTTCAACCTCCTAGTTGTAATCACAGAAACTCAAGCTCCTTTGGCTGTTGGCTTCCCTCAGAGGGCAGGTATTGGATTGGCCAATAGGATAATTAAGCCCTTGTTCTTCCAGCCCCACTGAGTCCCAGGTAGAGAGATGGCAGGTTTTGTAAAAACTCCAGAAGTGGCCCCAGCCCCCTACACCGTGCTTGGGATAATCGTATTCAATGAAAGAGAATGTTCAAATCCTTAGATGATGTGCCAAATGGCCACGTGGTCACCAAAATCTTAGTATCTCCTTGGGCAAAGCTAAGATTTGGGGACCATGACACTAAGGGGGATGCTCCAGATTATCCTGAGCTCATGAGTCAGCAGGGAAAGTGACTTATAGGGCATGGCGTTAACCTGCCCAGCTGTTTGCAGAATGCCACATCTGGAAAGCAAAAGGCTGGAGAGGAGATGCAGTGCCAGACAGCAAAACACTTCCCTTTCCAATCTGACTCCGACTCACCGGCTGCTGCTTCTCAGACACACTGCAGATGGGCTCAGAAGCAAAAAGGCCCCATTATCACTTGAGCCCGTGGAGAGGGCAGCTGGCTGCGCAGAGCAGCTGGCTGCGCGAGGCAGCAGACCTTCTTCTCATTCCCTCAGTCCCATGGGGACTTGAGGCAGCGTCCAGAGTCCCGCTGGATGGATGGCTCTCTGGCGGCCTCTGGTGCCGAGCACACCTGCTGTTTCTGGAGGAGCCGGGAGGCCGAGCGTCCCTGCGAGACTGCTGAGAGGAGCACAGGGACAAACATGCGGACTTCTGTGGTGCAGCTGTAAGTCCAAGACTCGCAGCTAGCACTCAGCAGGTCCATGTGATGCTTCTGTGTGACATAGGGTGGCACCATGGGCAAGCAGCCCAGATGCTGACACATCTGCCCTTCGAGGGAAGAAGGAAGATGAGTCCCTTTACTACAGTGAAGTTATTGAGTGTGCGTGTGTGTGTGTGCACATGAGGGGGGCATGTGCGCATGTGTGTGCTACCCCAAAACTCGCATCCATCTCTTGGCTTTTCTAACAGGCACATGGCAGGTTTGTGGCTGTAAGTGTTCCCATTGCCAGCTCCCCAGAAATCCAGACATTAACCCTGGCCATTGTGTTATCTAAATGTCCATCATAGCTGCCTGCAGTCCATACCAGTGAGTGAACGCGTGCTGGTTTGTGATAAAGAGTGGGTCTGTGGGCACCATTTATGCATTCCCACACACATGCACCATGCAGGTGAGGGGTATCTCTGCACCCCTTCTTTTTATTTTAATTCCTGGTAGACCACGTAGGATCAGTGAAATATGCATCACCCACTAGTCAGGTCAGTCTTCCCTGAAGGGTTAGTATTCTAAACAATCCTATTACCAGAACATTATTTTGATACTTTATTAAAAGTCCTATAGCTTTGGCATTGCTATAGTCAAACACAGCTTTATGCAATTAGGATTATAATAGAAGCTTTATTACAATGACATATAACTTGTATCATGCTAATAGAAGTTCCTGTACATCGCAATGCTTTAATAATGCTTTTTCTGTAACAGTGATTCCTCAGTAACAGAGCATCTCTCGTGGCAACTGCATTATTAGGAAATGATTTCAGTAATAGGAATGCAAATAAAGATTTTGAAAGGAGCATTTTATGCATGGTTCTATTGCTGACCTGCTACCTTTTCATGCATTACGTTTCATCATTACAGACCTACCCTGTAGGTTATGGTTATGCTTATTACCCAGCTGTTACGTTTTGCCATTTGTGTCCTTCCAAATTATTGAAATTAACTGCAATTTTAAAATAAAATTCAAGGGTTAAAATCATTTAAATTTTAATTAAATTTTGTTTCTAAAGCATTAAAAATGTTTCACAAGACCTTTTCTAATTTTTATTGTATCAGAAACTTAGTGGACCAATGGCACTGAAACCAAGTACACTGCGTGTTCTCCTGTACATAGCAATGCTTTAATGAAGACGCCCGGTGCTGTGTGGGCCTGAGAAGTTTCAGTCAGTGGTTCCCTAGACCTCCCACTGCTATGCACGTGCCCCTGTGAAACCTGCCCACCTTAAGGCACTTGTGGTCCAGATTCCCCGTCCACCCTCCCTGCGTGCGTGTGTTTCTCCCCATGAGTGAAACAAAGCACAGCTCACTGCCAGGCCTTGGCAGACACAGGACACTCGACAGCTCCTTTATGTGGGGCATCTCTGGCCTGGTCCACATCTCCAGGTGTCAGGAAACCGCAGGCACGCTTAAGTGCTGCCACGTGTTGGCAGGAGGGAGCCCCAGCCTCGCTTATGGGGCTTTGTCCGGCCTGGCTTGGGGAAGAAGCCCTGAGCAGAGGCTGCCTGCGCAGGGCAGTGCTGCAAAGGCTGGGCAGCATGCACCGGGCCACTCTGCTACTGGGCAGATCCCACGTCCACATACCCACAGAGGTGACCATAGTGAACCGCCACGTGGTGCTGGCTTGGATTCTCACCAAGGAAAATAGAGCTGTTCAGAGGCTTGTGTGTCAGCACCACAGCCATGCTCGTCCTGTCGGCGCAGGATCTGAGCTGAGCATGAGCTCTGGTGAATGGGTTGGCTTTGGCTCCTTTTCATGGCCCTTCGAGCTCTAACCACCAGCCTGGAGGAGATTCACATCAGATAATGCAGGCCTGCCCTTAGCCAGCCGCACTTGGCATGCGCTGTCATGAGAGTTGCTTTCCCTGGCCTGCCTAGTCCAGAAAAGTGCCTTCAAGGGACACAGTTTGTTCACAGTCATCTCACCATCCCCAGGCACAAACCCTTCTCCACAAGTCCCACTGCATCATGACAGTGGTTTCTGAGGGCTGCATCCTGTGGCTGAGTCAGACGTGGCAGAAAGCCCAAGCGAACTGCCTGGAGTCTGTAGACTCTGTGCTGGCCCTGTGAAGTACTCCAAAGGAGGCACTGTGCATACAGCGAGACCCACGTGGACCAGTCAGGGGCTAGGAAAGCAGCTCATGTTTGTGGCGATATAAAGTGATCTTTGCAGGGAAATTTTATTGTAAGGAAAAAACCCATGTGGAAGGATATATACTAGAGGTGCACAATTTATAATATCATAATATTGGAAAGTGATGTGAATAACGTTAAAATGCATTGCGATATATTATACAGATGGATGGTTACATAGCTAAAAGGAGTTACAAGGAGTAAAGAATATAGAGACCTATGTCGGAAATAATATTAAGAAGTAGGATGAAAGACTGGATCACAGAATTATATAGCCATTTTATATGCACTGTAACAGGCAGTTAGCTTAGATAGACACACAGACAGACACATGTATTTAAAAAGCTAGAGAAGAAGTCAGCCTTTAAGAGGGAGAAACAAAGAGCTGTAAGTTGACTGAGTCTGAAGCTGTGTCGAATGTCGCTGAACAGCACAGCTGCAGGCACAACTCCTCAGGGGTTACAGACATCCTGTGTCTCCTATACCAATTGTCCTTTTTTTTTTTTTTTTTTGGATTTTAGGGAAGAGTCTACAGGGTTCATGGTCTCACTACTAGATCGGACTTGTAGTGATCCATCTGTTTTTTTTGTTTGTTTGTTTGTCTTTTTGAGACAGGGTCTTGCTATGCAGTTCAGCTGGCCTTAAATTCATTTTTGTAGCCCAGGTTGGTCTCCAGCTCATACTACCAATCCTCTTGCCTCAGCCTACCAAGTGCTGGGATTACAGGTGTGTACCACCATGCCCAATCTCAATTGCCATCTCAGTGCATCCCCTCAGCCAAGGAATCAAACCCCCGGCTCCTGCACCTGCTTGCAGGCACTTTAATCCTCTGAGCTATTTGGCCAGCCCTGTGATTTTCTTTTGGGATCTTAGATGCTCTTTTTTGGTCTGAGTTGCCCTTTTCTAGAAAGTACTAAACTGGATCAAAACTATAAACACCAACACGAGTTATTTTGGAGAAACATAATTGATAAAATCAAGAAAGAGACTTATATATTTTTATGTTGACATTATAAAATTACTTAAAATTTCAGTAAAACATTAAACACTGAGAAGCTGTCATAATATTTTCTCTAATACTTACTTGAAAATGCCACAATACAGTTATGGTCTAGAGAACTCCGTGGTGACATTCCTATGTAAAGGAGTACGATTCCTTCCTATAGCAACCTGTTAGTTGCATTCTCTTTCTCACCTGGTTCTAAATTATTAGCACTGGGGGGACATGGGAAACTTTCTCACAGTACCCATTTTTATAGGTCAAACTTTTACCATGTTTCATTATTAGAAGGATAATCACAGACTCTGCGACCCTAAGAATCTTCCACATGAATCCTCTTTTGAAACAGCTTCTAAAAAGAAAGCTAATTTTTGCCTAAGAAAATTACTGGGTAATCTGCCTCAGGAAATCAAAAGAATCATCTTGTTAGCAGGTTAGGCAAGGGGCAGGAAGGGAAGGCAGCCCAGTTAGGACCTGTAGCTGTGAAGTGCAGGGCTGCCTGCCAGTTTACCCTGTCTCAGCCACTCTCCTCTCATTGCTGGGACAAATCTCTGACACCCAAAATGGAGGAGGGAAAGGTTTATTTAGCTCACCGTTAGTAGATATTTCAGGTCATACTCAGCCAGCTCTAAAGCACAGCAGCTCAGGGCAGAGAGGGCAGCTGTTCATGGTGGCAGCAAAGAGCAGAAAGCAAAAGGGAGTGGCAGCAGCTCAGGCAGCTTGCAGTCTCTCTCCCCTCCTCACACTGTAATGCAAAGTATCTGCCCCAGGGCAGGTGCAGCATCCACACCCACAACAATGGCAAACTCCAGGAGCTGCCTCAGGACAGCATGAGGCTTTGGGGGCACCACTAGACACAAACCATAACACCCTGATTATAGGTATCTAAAGAGAACCACTGTGGTGTTCAAAAACTGATCTTGAAGATTCATCGCTATGTTTTTATGCACCCTCAAAGTCTTCTAGATGGCACCATCCTAACACATAATGGATACTAAGACTGCTGTTTGATTTTCTGCTTTTCATTAAATAACTTCCTGTGTGATAGCTGACAGTCACTAGTATATGGCTGTCAAAAAATTAGTAAGTTTCTATGAACTCATTCTTGAAAATCCTTGACTCTTCTGATTCTTCATTCACCACTATCTTCCCCAACAGACCTAGCTCTAAATCAGAGTCATTGATTTGATATGTGTGTCGAACTTAAGCCCAGAATTCACCACTCTGTAGTGCAGTAGAAAGAGAAAAACAAAAAAGAACTAATGCTCGATCGACACAATCTCCCAGTTGCTTCATCTTAAAAACAATGTAACTGGAACTCCCGTGAGCTGTTCGCTCAGAGTCCTGCAGTTGGTCCAGCTGCCAGCTTCAGAGGGCTGAGTTCTGTCCCCACATCTGGACAGGGACCTGCCTCTATCTGCCGCAGAAGCTCTGACTCTTAGCAGGGTCTACAGGAGGGTAGGGATCCGTATGGTTCAAGCCCGGGAAGACACAGCGGTAGGAATGAGAAAGATAGAGAAGAAGACGAATAGCTGGGCTAGGTGGTCTCCAGTCTGCCGGATGGGCAAGACTAACTCAACGCACACAAAAATGATCCTTTGTTTGTACTTCTACAAAGTTTGTGTCATAGGGCACAAGGCTGCCCAGTGACCAATAGCTGGCCTGAACCAGACAGGATGTTTTTCTCAGCACTGGGATGACTTCCTACTTCAGGCTGAGGCCCCGGCCCACCTACACACACTATCAATTTCCTGGCTTCCTGTGACGCCCAACACAGGAGAAGAGCTGTACATTAAAGAGGTGTGGAAATTAAACTGGATATTGTGAATCAATAGGCGACTTCGGTTTCCTCCTTTCCTTAATCCTAATCTCATAGCAACACCTGCTATTTCTAGGCCAGACTACTGCTCAGGCTGGTTTATTTCACTCCAATCCCACTGTCACCACCTAATCCAGCCCCCTTCTTGCAGGAGCCTTCACCTCAGCTTTCTGTTCTCTCCCCCATTCTCTCCCAGCAGTCTGAAATACTCTTAAATGTGAAACACAGCCCTGCCATTTACCACTTGACCCCAACCACTGTTTTTGTTTTGTTGTTTTGTGCATTACCGGTGGCTTAACCTAGAGCCTTCATCCTGAGCTCCACCTCCAGGCCTTTAGAAAGAGGTGCTGCCAGAGCAGGTGCAGGGGCTTCCGGGGCATCCCCGTGTTCCCGCCATGCCACTCCACCCTGCTCTTGGTTATTCTCTGCCACTGTGGTGCCACCTGGCTCAGTGCATCAGACATCTGCTTGGACTCTGGGAGATGCAGACCCCGTGTCGCCAAGGAGTCAGGGTGTCCCTGTGACCCCTCCCCACCTCCCTCCACTCTTGTTGGAAGAAGCAGGCCCTCTCTCCAGTCTGGCTGGCCAGCCACACATTCGTGGCTGCATCACTCACAGTCTTGGTGGCAGCGGTTCTGCAAGTCCCACATCCCAGGACAGTAAATGTTTCTGGTGGTCTTGGAGTGCCAACTGAGAAACCTGTTGTGCTATTGACTCCCACCTCTCCTGGTACAGCCTCAAGTCACCGTATTCTTGTGACACCCCCTGGGCCTGCGGGAGAGCCTTCTTATTATCCCTGCTCCCCTCCAAGAGCAGCCTTTGCCTGAGACAGGGACCAGGACTAGGTCCAGCAGCAGGAGCCTCCAGTGCCCACCCCTGCTGGGGGGTCTCTCAGTGAGGGGCGGAAGCCCATTCTCCCTGCCGGGCTCCATGCTCAGTGCTGCCCAGAGAGCCAGCGACACTGGGAAGGCCCTACTCAAGCAAGTAGTTTTTCAAGACAAATGTTTCCACCAGAACCCAAAAACATCTTAATAAAAGCATTGATACGGTATATGACAGGGCTCTTAAATCAGGACGGTGTCCCGTGTATCTACACTCAAGTCTGCTTTATTTTCCTTTCTGCGATGCTATATAAAACTCTCATCAATATACAAAATCATTCCAAGCCCGGGTTTTCTCATTTTCTCTGGATGAGAGCTTTGATTAGCTTTTTACAAGTTCTTCATTAGCAGTTGGCTTGCCTCCCTCCCCCGCTTTGGTTTTTGTCTCTGCTTAAGTTCCCGTTCTCTCAGATAATTCCTTGAAGATGGTCCAGAGGATGCCACTCTGGGTTCGGTTCTGGAGTATTAGGATTTAACCTTCTTAATAAACTACAGCAAGCGCTGTTAGGCTCAGAAGTCCCTTCCCGCTTCTGATGCTGAAGGCTGGGTGGTGGCGCAGCCTCGGCCTCCTGCCTGACCTAGTTGTGCAGCCGTGACCGTTTAATTAATAGACATTTACATAAGCTTCTTTCCCCCAGCAAGCTTTACAATGTCTCGGTGGTTATCTCCTTCTCACCCTGTGAAGTATCAGCGGTGCTATTTCCATTTTGCATATCAAAATACAGAGATTAAATTATATACGACAAATTGATAACTGAGTAAGTTTGGGAACTCAGAGTTCCAGCATATTAATTGTGTTGCTTAAAGCAACAACTCATAACTTCCAGTTTTTCCAAGACTGTCTTCCCATCCTGGTCCTTAACCCACACATTCTAGCTGGGACTGGCAGAAGTCCAGAGAGGGCGCCCTTTACAGTGTATGCAGGAGTGGAAGGATTCATTTTGGGGCTCTCTGGAGCCAGGAGAGGAAGTTTTGTTAATGGAGGAGGTAGTGTCTAAGAATTACCGCTGTGGTGTCTGTAATTTTTAATAAAAATTCTAAACAGCCCAGCGGTGTCTACACAGCATATAAATTTGAAGAACTGGTTTTGGTATTGTTTTTTTAAAAATTTTATTTTTATTTTTTTTATTATGGCCAGCTCAGCCTGCCCTGGGGGGGTGGGGCTGGTACAGCAGCTGCTGCTGGGATCGAACCACGGCCCCTGCAGTTGCCTAAGCTTGCCTAAGCAAGGGCTTTAGACCGCTGAGCCATTGGGCCAGCTCCTTTGTTTTGTTTTTTAAATCACCTCCCAAACACCATCAGACTTTTCTGGCCACAAAACATCCACAGTTCCAGCTGGAGAGAAGGATAGCCCGCCTGCCTCCCTCTGCCTGGTCCAGAAGCCAGGGGGCGCTTGCCGGCCTTTCTGGGTACTCGCGCAAGACATTTTTTTTTTTCCCTTAAATAGTCTCTCATTGTCTTTGTGCCCCATCCTCAAGCACTGACAGAGAATAGAAATCCACATGGAGGCATTTCTTCCTTGTCTTTTCTGCTTCTTAAAGGAGAACTTGGAGTGTGAGGTCGGATCGATGCTGTCACACCTTCTTCTTCCTCCTTTGTGGCTTTTCTTCACTTCCAGGGAGTTCTTGGGTGGTGCAGGGACCGCCTCAGTGCCTCCACGCTGTCGCCTGCAAAACAAGCAAAGCACACGCTTTCGTTTCTTGGCCACAGTTACCAAGCTTCTGGGCCTGGGAACGGGGAAGCAGGCACGTCTCTCCTGCAGGTCCCTCCTCACTGAGTGTAGCGGAGGTGCTCAGGCTACAGTTCCCCTGCCGCATTCTCCTCCTGCCCAAGTCCAGCCTGCTCGTGAGACCTGGGCCGGACACCAGATATTCAGGCAGTCCTCACCGCCTCCCTCCGCCCACTCTGGCTGAAAGCCCCTGGGACCTGGAATCTGCACCTTTTGAGTGACCAGGACCCTC
Organism: Capromys pilorides; assembly: GCA_004027915.1. NCBI lineage: Eukaryota > Metazoa > Chordata > Mammalia > Rodentia > Capromyidae > Capromys > Capromys pilorides. The sequence goes on from PVKN010005066.1 coordinate 25,089, forward strand.
GTTGTGTGCTGTGGAGACTTGTGAAGAGAGGAGAGGGGCTGAGGGACTTTCCCATTTCCTCTACCTCAAGGTCCCTCTTGGCTTAGGAAAATGCACCCCTGTGGGCACAGTCCGTGTTTCCAACCCTAGAGCACCAGACAGCGTGACAGACCCCATGGCTGAGACTTGCAGTGGGAAAACAGTAGGGTCTGCATCAAAGACCTCACCATAGGGTGATTCCAAGGAAGGGGTTTCCTAGTCGGATAGCTGGACCCCTCTCCCACGGGGGTGCTCTGCTGCCACAGGCCCCTGGGGGCTCCGAAAGGCACCACTCATCCTGGGAGGGGGCACGTTCTCCAGTACCGTGGCCCTCCGTTTGCTCTGGAACCTTTAAGCTTTTCAGTGTCTTCCCACCAAGTGAGGAGCTCGTCCTGGGAGGCATCTTTTCTGTCAGCTTTTCCCGTGGCTGCTCATGCATCCTGTCGACCACGGCCCTCACCAGGCCAGGTGGACTGCTGTTTTCCGGATATCTGTGCCTATAGAAACCCTAAGGGGCAGGGTGACAGCAAGCCATTTGGAGCTTCTTCTACAGATGACGCCAAGTACCAGTTTCAGTACTATGGCAGCCTCTGGGCTTGCAACCCCAGGAGCTATTTCATATCTTTCTAGGACACATTGCGTAGAATTCATTGGAAATGCTTGGGACGTGAAATTTTTTTGAGTTTAGACATTTTCAGATTTTTGAAATTGGTTTGTGTAGACATTATTGGCTTGAGCATCCCTAACCCCCACATCCTGAATCTGAAACACTCAAAATCTGAAACACTTGGAGCATTATGTTGGCACTCAAGAAGGTTTGCATTTCAGATTTCTGGATTCCAGGTGCTTAGCCTGTAGCTAAGACTGGAATGTGAGCTGCACTAGAATAGGCATGTGTGCCTTCAGCACGCTATGCTCTGGTGCCTGTGATCGTGCCTGGCACAGACTGTGTCGCCCAATGGGTCGGGGAGGAGTGGGAGCCTAGAGTCTTACCATGGGGGGCCTTTGGTCCTGCTTATTGAGCTCATGAATAAAACCTAGGTATGCTAATGAAGGTGTGTACTGAGAAGGCAGACAGGCGTGTGCCGCATGTCTCACTAGTCCTCGAGCCTGCCCTGTCAGCCTGGATAGCTTCCCGTAGGAGGATGCAGCGGTGTGGTGGGGAGGAGCCAGCCCACAGAATTACAATGTGCACCTTGGTGCACCAGTTGCTCTTGCTGGCAAAAATCAGATACTATTTTTATGTGGAAACCAATAGATAGAATTTAGAATATATTACATAACAGAAATGTACCTTTAATGTAAATTGTTTATGGAGAATCTCTCTGAACAACCCCGCAAGTCCTCTTCTCTGCTCTGGGTGCATACTGGAGGAAACTTGGGAAAACAGATCTTGGAGCTCTAGTTGGGCCAAGAAAGAACGGCCTGGCCGCTCCTGTCCCTGCGGGGGCATGTGGCCACCAGTCCTGCCCCAGGTACTGTCCACATGGAGCAGGCTGCTTGAGCCGGTAATCGTTGTCTTCGGCACAACAGGCTGCCCTGTCTGCATTGTTTCCACACCTGTTTACTGAGTCTGTACTAGAGGAGAGGCACCGTCCTGGGGCTGAAACTTAAATCATAAACAGACTACTTCCTGTACCCTCCAGAAATCGCAGAACAGTGGAGGAATGAGTGCGCCGGGGCAGTCCACAGCCTTTGAAGAGTGGTGTGAAATTGGCACCGGCCTAGGTGTGGGGTACAGTGAGAACACAGGGAGGAAACCCCCAGACGCAGCTGGAATTAAAGAAAGTTCAGATCTGTGGGAGATTCTAGGGGGAAAAAAAGAGTAACAGAAGACTGATAGGTAGCCAGGCGGATGGCATAAGCCTGTATCCCAGCTGCTGGGGAGGCAGAATCAGCAGGGTCTCAAGCTCAAGGCCAGCCTGGGCAGTGTAGCCAGACCTGTCCAAAGTAACACAGAAAGGGCTGGAGATTTAGCTCAGTGGCAGCAGGCTTCCTGGTATGCATGAGGCCTCGGGTTCAGTCCCCAGTACTGAAGGGAAAAAGAGGCCTGACAACACTAATAATTCACTTTAAATTAGGAAACAATGGAAATCAGAAGAAAATAGTGTGACATACTCCAGGCCCCAAGAGAATATGATCATAAGCCAAGTGCTAAGTTCTTTTACCTGAAAACACTCTTTTTAGAAATGAGGCCAGTAAAAGCATCCTAGGAGTGACCACGGATGTCCTGTCGTTTTCGCTCAGGCCAGTCCGCAAGGACAAAGGTCAGTGGTAAGAAAAAGATCCCAGCAGTACACAAGAGCAGGTGGTGGGGACAGGGAAATAGCTCTGTGGCACAAGTGCCTCACTGGTAAGTACAAGGTTGTGAGTTCAAACCCTGGTCTTGCAAAAAAAAAAAAGAGGAGGTGGTATGAGTAGATCCCAGCCATCAGCATCTTACGAATTCTCAGAATCCCTAATTTGTGGGTTTAAACCACAAAAGATGCAGCTGAAATCCTGGACAACAGTAGTATACAGACCAAGAAGGGGAAAATTAGAATCAATCATCCTAAGATACTTGAATTGTTTGAAAAAAGGAAGGATACCTAATAATTGTTGATTCTATTAAGTAAATCAATTAAAACTTTGGGGATAACTAGTAAATCTTTAGAAATATGTGTAATTTCTAAGACATAGAGGTACCCCTTCACAAACTGAGTCTGTCCACGGTTCCGGTGGAGACAACTGAAGAGTCCACCATCAAATGAGCTTGCAAACAGAGGTGTTCATGAGTTGAGTTGTTACTGTGATAGAGAGAGAAGAGACCATGAGGAAAACAATTTATCTCTACAATGGAGCTTTTAAAAAAGCATGGGAAGGAGCAAAGGGAGAAAGGTTAAAAATATAATGAGTAAAAAATTCACAATAAAGTGAAAGAAATAAAATCACATTAGCAGTCACGTGGCTATAAATGAACTGAACCCTCCATTCAAGAGTTAAGTTGGGATGGTAGATTTTAAAAAAAAAATTCATCTATGTTCTTTTTCTGTTAAACATGAAGGCCCAGAAAGCCTGAAAGTCTATTTTTTTTTTTTTCACCAGCTCCGAAGGAGCAAAGCCCAAAAGTCTAATAGTCTTTGAGTGCACAATGTAAAAAGAAAGCTGGTACGGGAGTATCCCCAGCCAAAGGCACACTCGGCTACGCAAGTTCAGTTCTCCAGGAAGATCCGCCTGTGCGCTTGACGAGCCCAGCTTCAGAGTGTAGGAAGCAAAAACCTAACAGGCTGAGTCAGAGATGGACAAAGCAAGTGTGGGGGAAAGATTTGACCTCCCGGAAATGGGCAAGTCATGCAGGGAAGAGCGGAGAGGAAGTTAAAGAAATGGCCAGTGCAGTTCTGTCGATGTCATGCAACATGCAGAACCCTACGCCCATCCAGTGCAGATGACATGTTCTTTATCCGTATTTTATAGAGCACCTGCTGCAACGTTAAAAACTTAATGAAATATTCAGAGGCAAATAAGACAGTTCAAAAATAGTAAAGCAGAGAGGATCCACCAGAGCGTCCTCCAGCAGACAGTGGGGCCTAGGCCTGGGCATAAATGTGACAGACCAAGTGCAGACGTATAAAGACCTGAAAGGAAATTCGCCAGTGATGAAATCTGACTTGGGCAGTTTTGTATTAACTGTGTGTGTGTGTGTGTGTGTGTGTGTGTGTGTGTGTGTGTGTGTGTGTGTTTGTGTGTGTGTGTCTGGGGATCAAACTCAGGACCTTGCATTTGCCAAGCAGGCGCTTATGCCACTGAGCTATGTCCCTGACCTGACTTGGGCAGATTTGAGTTGTCCTGCTTTTGTTCTTATTCTCCTCTGTATTTTCTGAACGCTGTATTACTCTGAGAATTGGATGAAAACACATCACTTCAATGCAAGTAAGTGGGTTCCTGAAGAGTGGACTAGATCACACTAGTAATCTAGGGTAGACTTTGAAGAGTTGGCTCCCCATGGCTGGGCGTAGTACCCAACACCATGACTTAATGGAAGAGTGGTGTCACTCGGCTGCAGGTTCAGGGGACTCGGTCCACGGCTGGCTGCTCCTAGGCAGAAGCGTCCTGGCAGAGGGTCGAATGGAGCACAGCCGCTCAATTCAGGTGGCCACGAAGCAGAGCCGTAGGGCAGTGCCAACCAGGAAATGGTCCAAGGCGAAAGAGAGCACCAAGGCCATAGCCCGTCTCCCACCCAGACATCCCCAGAGCCATTCCAGCTGACAGCCACCCTTGCCAGGGACCACTCGTCCTGCTCAGCCACACTGGCCAGAGGCAGGCAGTGCAGAGGAGGGCAGAGGAAGCTGCCTGCCTGAGATGGGAGGGGCCTTGTCCCACCACAGGCCAGTAATTCTGGCAGTGACAATGTAACGCCTCCTCGAGGAGTCATTCGCTGTGGCAGGGCTGCCTGTCCTGCGGGTGCCTGGGCTTCCTTCTCTGCTCGGGAGGGTTAGTTGAAGCAGAGCTCCACAGCCGAGGAAGTGCCCGGAGTGGATGGTGGCAAGTTCCATCAGCCTCGAATGGGACCCTGGTAGAAAGCTTGGTATGTGAAACTACATTTGTGCCCTCCCAGAGAGCAGAGAAAATTAAGAAATGAGCCACGTAGCCTACACATTTATTACATGTGAGATGAAAGTATAGGATTACACTTCCTTCTGATAGTCACGTCTAATAGCTCTAAAACCAATTCACAATATTCACGTCACTCGCATTTTATGAGACATTTAACCATCCCTAAATTAAATTTCCTAAGGGCGTAGGCCTATATGGCTTCTCTGGAGTTACAGAGATAGAAATCCGACCCCTCATTTCTGTTTTCACAGAAGACCGTTTCACCGCACTCGGTTCCAGTGGAAGTGTGTGTGGAGTTGTGAGCAGGCACGGCTCATGGAGCGTGTCTCCTTCCACACTGACACTTCCTTCGTGTGGATTCGCTCAGTCACAAGTGCTGGCTGCAGGCGTTAGCACTCTCACCCGGAGTGACCTCCGGAGTTGATCTGAGAATTGGCACCAACAGGATGTGGGCAGCTGTGGTGTTCCTCCATTTCTGGAAAAGCTGTGTTAAACAAGTGAAGTTTAGGAGCTTAGATTTTTCTATGAGGCCAAACTTCAGTCCGAAGCCAACCAGTGGCTGCTTTCATCTCTGGTTCTGGCTGTCGGAAGGAAAAGAAAAAATGCGACACGTCCTCTGATACCGTGAGCCTTAAGAAGCCACGCTGAAGGAAAACAGCTTTCAGAGAATATTTTCCAGGTTGTCTACATGGATCTCAGGCCTCAGAGAACTTATTTTTAAGTTCTGTACGTGGTCGAAACACTCCTTGCTGGGCTTGTAGGGTCAGCTGATGAAATCTGACTGGAAAGAGCGTTGGCCTTTTGACTGGGATTGCATCTGAGCTTCAGGAGCACGGCCATTTGGACCCAGTGTTCTGCTGTCCGGGAGCAGGAGTTACCGTCCCACTTTCTCATGTCCTCCACTCTCTTTTTCAGAATGCCACTGTGTTTGTTGTTTAAGTGTTTCACTTCTTTAGGTAGGCTAATTCCTAAATATTTAATTTTCTCTTGTGCTATAATGAATATGGTGAGTGCGCTTTTTCTAAATGTCTTTCTCAGCGGGTTCTTTCTTAGTGTGCACTGCTGATTTGTGTGTGTTGGTTTTGTGTCCCGCTAACATTTCGAAGTTTGATTCTTCCACAAAGAGTGAAAGACACCGTTTTACAGTGATTGTGCATACGGTGTCTGTAGCAGCGCAGCTCACAGTAGCTGACTCGTGGGAGCAGCCGTAGGCGGCCAACGGATGAGTGCGTGAAGGCAATGTGGGGTGTGCACACCAGGGACCATCACTATGCCAGACAGAAGGGCGGCTTTGAGTCGTCTGTAGGAAAATGGGTGTGCTGTGACACCACAGCGTTAGGTGGAACGAAACAGCCACAGCGCTTCAGTGTCTCTTGGCTTCTCCTATGTGAGAACCTAAAATCTAAATAAAGAGCAAGATAAGAGATAGATGATAGGAAGCAGGGAGGTGGAGCTTCACCAAGTGGGAGGGGATCGAGATGGAGGAGGGGGAGGGGATGTACAAAGAATTGAGGGTGCGGCACGTGCGCAGGCTTCCCACAGGAAATGAAACTCTGCGCCATAAACATGAACTAATTAAAAGCAGACAGAATCTGTAAAATAGCGTTGGCTCAGGCCGCGACAGGAACTCGGAATCCTGCGATAACTCAGGGCTCCGCGCTGAGCCGCGGCGCGTGCAGCTCGAGTATGCCTAGGTCAAACATCTGAAACCTGAAGTGTCCCCAGGTCCAGAGCTTTTGACCAATGAAGTTATGGATTTCAGAGCCGTGTGGATTTCATATTTTCAGATGAGGGTTGATACACTGGTAATGTTTATGAAAACAGCCAGAAGTCCAAAACCTGAAGCATGTCAGGTCTCATGCTTTTACCTAAGAAGTACTCAGCCAGCCTGTTTTTTGAAACAAAGATCTGTGTTGTATATTTTTAAAATTAATTCTCCATCTGTATTTGGAAAGTAATTAATGATTTGGTTAATTTGCCACAACTAAGGGAAACTAATCCATTTGAGAAAGGATTGGGTGTTGAACCATGTACAATTTAATCCTGTAATTAATTATGGATGCTTTGACACATTGCTCGGAGGCC
>PVKN010005067.1:0-31717 GCA_004027915.1 Capromys pilorides
ATGTTTTGAGTTCTACAGTAAGCCAGATCATAGATGTATGGAACTATTGAAGCCAAACTCCTCTATTTTTGTGAAGTTCTTTCTGCTAAGAGGCACAGATATAACTTTAGCTATAATACTTTGCTGGATATGCCATGCCAGAGGTGTGATCAGATGCTTTGAGCACAAAGCAAGGTGACTCTTTTCTTAGGGATTCAGGAAAGCTTCTTAGAGGATGTGATATTTATTTCGTATGTGAGCTGTGAAGCATGATGCACAATCATTACGAAGTTGTTATCATTTGTGACATTGGAGGTTGAACTCATTGCCTCATGATGCATGTTGTGGAAGTGCTACCACTGAGCTACACCTTCAGTCCTTTTAAATTTTATTTTGAGAGAAAATCTCCCTAAGTTTCCCTGGCTGAACTCAAACTTGCAAGCCTGCCTCAGACTCAGAAGTTGAGGTTACAAGTGTATGCCATGGCACCCTAGTATATTGTTATTTTGTTTCTTTCTTCTATAAATATAAATATGAATATGAATTCATCTCCAAAGAGACTACAACTTACTTTAGTGTTAGAAAAATCTGACAGTGACTATAAAGGCCACTTCAAAACACCTATACTCTAGTCTCCCCAGCCAAATATTAGTATCTCTTTGATATCTCTAAGCAGTGCTTAATTATATGAAAAAGTGTGTCTTGACATAGTTATGACATGTTGCATTGACATAGCAATAGAGGGGACACTATGAATCCTTTGGAAAAGTGGGTGGACGCCTTCTCCTGGGTTGATTTCCACATTGATACTCAATACCATGAGCACTCCATTGCCTGGGTTTATTAGAGTACACGAGGAGAATCCTTACAGCTTTCTTTCTATTATTTTTATCTATAGACATTCAAATCATGCTCTGTGCCACTGTGATTTATCTAGGCCCTTAGAGTTACACAGCGCAGACTAAAAGAGTAAGTGTGGAGGAGGTGAGAAATAAAGGGACCATAACAGAGTTAATTAGGGAAGGCTGCCTGGACCCCGGGGATTTCAACAAGACCTGTTGGCACATAAGGAACATACTCACAGAAACGGCTAGCAGAAGCAAAAGCAGCCAGACAGCACCCAGCAAGTCCTTGGGGATTGCAGAAGGTAGCTTGGCTTCCCTGGAACAGAAGGCATGGCTGGTTGGGGACTAAGAAGAACTTAGATTAAAGAGATAAGAACAGGAAGGGGAGCAGATGGCAAACGGCCCCATCATTAGCCTGAGAAGTACAGATAGGTCAGTAAATTCCTTCTGTCCTTAAGAGCCCACATCAGTGTCATTTCTGGATCATTTTTCCCAATCCTTATGCCCATCCCAGATGCCTCTTACCCCACAGCACTGTCTATTGAAATGATCTGGCCAAGTCCCAGTCCCTCTGCTTTCCTGCAGCTTTGACCCTGTCTGCAAGGCAAGCGTTCCTGTTCAGCCGAGAGTGCCTTGTGTACGTGGAGCCCAGCACAGTCCTGAGCCTTAGGCAGCGCTCATGATTCACCCAAAAGTGACCAAAGGTCAGCTGTGGACCAGTATTGTGCTAGCAGCTGCAGAAATAGTCCAGACAAAGAAAGAGCCTGTCCTTGATCCCACGGAGCTCATGCTAGAAAGCCATTCTAGGTTTTTACACAGAGCATTGATGAAGGAATTCAGGGAGATTCTTTCGATCAGAGTCTAGGGGAGTTCAAAGCCAGAGACTGAAGCCTGAGGCTCTGGCCTTATGCCATCTGTGAACAAATGAGGAGCTAAATCTTGAAGGACAAGAGGGGGAAGCCCAAGGTGTTGACCACTAAACGGCTTATCAGACCTGAAAATAACAAAGTTACTGTTACAGTTTGGATGTCTCCCACCAAACTCAAGTTGAAATTTAATTCTTACTGGGACAATGTGAAGAGACGGTATCTTGCAGAAGTGGTAGGTATAGCAGCAAGGTTCACATAGCTAAATATTGAAGCAGCCCACATGTCCATCAAGAGATGAATGGATAAAGGAAGTGTGGCATTATACACAATGGAATAGTAGTCTGCCATAAATACAGATAGACTTGAGTCATTTGTAAAGAAATGAATGCATTTTAAGACCATAGTGGTCTCAAAGCGAAGTAAATAAATCAAAGGGAAATAAAGCAGGCACAAGCTTAAATATAATATATATTTTTCTCATATAAGGAACCCATAGTATAAATAAAGAACAAAGTAAAGGGCAGGCAATAGGAAAAAAAGAGAGAAAAAGTTTTTGTAATCCAGCATGGACAATGTATCCAAAAGTGTACTTTGATCTAGTGTAATTGGCTAATATGTTTTATAAGTTTTTGGTCTATTAGTCTGATTGCTAGCCTATATTTATGATAAGAAACTTGACAAAGACTTATACATGTATCTAATACTGGCAAAATAAGTTTTAAAATGGGCTGGTGAAATGGTTCAGTGATCTAAAGCGCCTGCTTAGGAAAGCTTAGGCAACTGCAGAGACAGTGGTTCGATCCCTGGCACCACATGCTGCGCCAGACCCTCCCCCAGGGTAGGCTGAGCCAGACATAAAAAAAAAAAAAAAAAAAGTTTTTAAAAAGAGAGTAGGAGCAAAGGGGAAGAAGAATTGATATGTGTTATGTACATGAGCCAATTCCTCTCAACGAATGCAATAATTTTGTATTGTAAACATGCACTAATAGAAATTTTAAATTTTAATTAAAAAAGGCATATCCCTCTAGAAATGGATTGTTTTAAATTGCTGTTGTAAATCTACTTAGAATATTATAGCTAGGCCCCTGCCTAGATTCTTATTTGTTTCCTTTTATTGTCAAATTTCCTATTTGATTCTGTTTTAAGATTTAATCTGTTTTACGATTATGTGAAATATTGTACTTTCTAATTTTAAGTCAAACCTATAAAACAATGTTTATTGTACCCAAGAATATCTATCTTCCACCCTCAACAGATAAGTAAATGTAGAAAATGTGATGTTTATCCACCATGAAGTACTACTCAGCCATAAAGAAGGATAAACATGAGTCATTTGTGGAAAAATAGGCATCTTGATATCATAAGGTGACATGAAATAAATCTGAACAGGAGCCAAAATATAACATTATTTCTCTTACATTAGAAAACCAAAGCATAAATATAGAGAAAATAAAACAGGTTGAACAGAAGACAGGGATGTAGAACTTTTGCAAATGATAAGGGGATCAAGAGCAGGAGGGGAAGAGGAAGGTGGAGAGGAGAAAGGAATGAAAAAATAATTATAATGTGTGATGATGCATGTCATTTCCCCATGAGGAGTGTGATTCTCATGTACTGCAAACATGTACTGGCAAAAAATAAAAATTGAAAAGGAATAAAAGAGGTAGCTGGTCTTGAAGGCAGTTTCATAAATGGATTCAGACTGTTACCAGGGAGCAAATGGTCATCTCAGGAGTGGGCTCCTGTCAAAGGGAGAGCTCAGCCCCATCTTTTCGTGGCATGCATCTCTTCACAGCACAGTACCTTCATCACAGGATGATGTAATAAGAAGCCCACACCACGTACCAGTACCATGAGCATAAAAAGCAATGTCAATCTCAAGGATTCTGTCACAGCAGCAGAAAACCGACTAAGACTACAAAGCTTTACTTCAATTTTTTAAAGGGTAGCCTTTTCTTGGGAAGTTACAAATATTTTTGAGGGGAGAGGAAAAACACTGCATGTATTTCAATATCAACATGCATACCAGTGTGGTAAAAGGAGAGCTGGGCCCAATGTTCCTGTAGGCCAACTCCTCTGGCGCCAGTTTAATTGTGAAGGTGGTCTGAGGGAGACAGCCTAACTTAATTGAGAAAGCACATGGGCCCGGAAGACACATTCTGACTCAGCTCTAATGGAAGCTGGCTTACTCACGTATCCTGGCTGCCTCTCCAGTCACACTTGCCCATGTCCCAGCCTCGGCAGTTCTCCATCATTGAGGTGGCAGCACAGCTCCTCACAAGCTGGACAGATGAAGAAATCTGTTCTTTCAGTCCTGTCAGCCAGGGGCTTTAAAAGACAATGGATCATCTAATCTGTGAAAAGCAGAGCTTGAAGATGAAAGGAAAATAGAGGAGAAGCAACTATCTGATGTGAGGTGTGGTGAACCTGGGACCAGGGGCCCCGAAAACATCTTAGAATGAATTAATCTAGTTGATTTTCCTTTTTTTGTTTTTTAAATTTTATTAATTTTAATGAGAAAGAAATAACAATGAGACAATTTCAAAACAGGTTAGTAGGACAGTTGCAATAATTAATACATTGCACATTGCTGTCTTCATAGTAGTTGTTCAGAGTACAAGATGCAGACATGATATCTTTTGTAAACACTTAAAACAAGTCTTTCTTCTCATTAAACTAAGAGAAAGTTGCTGTATGTATAGTCCAATAGTCCATAGTAGAAGTGGGTTATCAACAGACCTGGCCATGTCGGAAGCTGTTGACTTGAGCCTTTTACAACTCAGCATATTACTATGGCTTTACTTTTTATACCTCATGGTTAGACTTTTCTGCTGGATAGTTAAGACCAAGGTAAAGCAAGACTTATGTAACAAAAATTTGTATCTGGCAAGATCAGTCAAATCCCCTCAGGACTGATTTTCTTGTGAAAGAACTGAGGAGTTTGATTTAAGGAAGAAAAGCTAGCTCCCTTGCTTCAGAAGGATCATTGGAAAGGGCGTGAGAAGTCCTCAGTTCTTTCCCCAGGTCAAAAGACCAGGTGTACCTGCCTAACTAACTTTGCACTGTTTGTCTGCAGAATTAGCATGAATTGGTTAAAAAGGCCACCTAAGCTACTTCCTTCGGGCAGTAATATTTGGTCATTAAAGAATTCAGAGGACCCTTTTGTTCCTTCCCAGTGGCACTCAAGATAGAGCATTTTTACTGATGTAGTCAAGCAGTACCTCAGAGTGCAAGAAGCCCTGTGTTCCTGAACACTTGTGTAACTGGATGTGGAACAAGAAGGTAACAGCCAGGCACATGCTGATAACCTTTTCTGATCATCCCTGGTTTCCCCAAATCTTCACAGAATTTAAAGAATGCTATGGGGCAAATAAGAAGTCATAATTCAAGGGACAATTCATAGAGTAGGATAAAAATGAAATATGCTTTTAAATTCTTGCAGTTTCTCATGGTATGTGAGACTCAGCATGTATTGAAATTATTAAACATCTGCTTTATCAGTGAAGCTCAGTTTCAAGAATGGATTGGACTGCAAAACAAGCCCAGAATGCAAAGGAGTCACAGAATTTTAAGATCCTGGAAATGAATAAATGAATCCACAAATTCTTGCAAAGTTTCTGACCATGTGTCAAAAGTCTGAGGAAGTTTTGCATCTACTTAGATCTATGAAAGTCCATTCTCTTTCACAACATGGCTAACTTCAAAACCAAGAACTGAAAGTAGGGTTGGAAATCTGACATCTGAAGTGAGCTGTGCTCAGATTGAGTGCATTCAGAAATTCTCAGAGTTCACTTCACCTTCATACATATATATCTGGTCAGAATCAGTTGACAAATAGCAAGACATTCTTAAATATATAGTTTGGTATTAACAGAGTTCTCTAGGCTGTCAATGACGGTTTTCTCATCTGGTAGTGACCAAAGTTTTAGAGGCTATTTTAGGTCTCAGAGGAGTACTCTTCAGATCAATATCTGTTGAAGGACAAGGAAAGACATGACATAGAGAAGGAAGTTAAGGTAGTATGCAATGGCAGCAAAACCATGAGCCAACCTACATGGAGCATTTTAGAGTAGTTCCAAACTATGGCAAGAGGTACAGTAGCTCCCACTTTCTTCTCAATCAGTTTTCAACAAATACTGTTTCCAGAAGAAGAAAGGACCTTCACATCCCACATAATGTATTCTGTAGATGAGGCAAATTCCAAAGCAAAGATCTGGGGATCATCTCCTAACAGTGTTTGCAACATTCTTATGTTGGAAATAAGAACTTTGTTTTTGAATAGGAATCCTCCTGAGTAGGAATCTGTACATTACGCCAAACCTTCTGCTAGAGTCCACCCCTTGCAGTGTTTGGATCTTTTTCTTGTAGGTTCTCAGGCTAAGACATCAGAGAGATATCACTGAGCCTCTGATCCTGGTGGGAATTTAGAAGAAGGAGATTAGTGTGACAACGTATGTCCTCTGGTGCTATAGCTTGTTTCAGGGGTTAAGTCTCTTATTTTTTGTCTCCTCCTTTGATTACCTGTTCAAAACTTTTTTTTTCTTATTCTCAACTAACTTCACTTTTGATCTCAGTGGATTCTTTGTGGTAAGATCAGTTGGTCTTCATGAGCGTGAAACAAGGCCATTATGCCTTCTCAGGCTACAGCCTACTTTATTTCACAATTGAAGGGCAATTCAAGAAGTATATAAGTAGATCACCTAGGTCAGTAGTGGTGGACTTATACTATGTGTGTTGCAGTAGGTTGTTTATCACTGAAAGCTCTAACATGTCTGCCATCAATGATCTGGGTTCTACTTGTATTCTTTCCTTCCCATATTCTTCCTCTTCCTGATGATCAAACTTCATCATCCCTTCCAAGACAATTACTTCTTTTTTTTTTTTTTTGTCTATTTGCCCCTTTGCACCAATATATCAGCTACCTATGTAGTTCAATCGGAATGCTTCTGTGTCCCCTGTAGGAAGCATTTTCCTCTTAGGAACAAGGGCATCAAAAACTCATATAGCTCAGTATTTTGAGGATTATTCAGGTAGGTCATTGGGAACCATGGTTGGCAGAACTGTTCTTGTTTCCACCCCTTAGTTCCCATATTTATGTATTCTACCCACTGTAAATACAACACCATACAAAGGTCTTTGATTTAAGATGCATTCTGACTCCTGAACAATATGCTCCATCCTCACAAAGAATCACCTTTAAGTCAGGTTATCAGCTAAGCTTTCAACAAGTCTGTCTGTGTCATTGTTCTTTCTGGTTGCCAGCTACTCAGAAATAAAGCATGGAATAGCACCATTGTAGTCCATGATCATGTGGCCACTTCCAACGCTCCTCTGGTATAATGTGAGCTCCCTGCTTTGATTTATAGTATATGCATCCCATTGAAATTAATTAACACTATAAAAGCCCACAAGTAGTGTGTTAACACAAGGCCAGGGGAAGAAAATATAAACCCATACCCAAAACATATGTTCTTTCAGGTTAAAATGAATGAGAAGATATTTCATAGAGCAAGTTCACCCGAGTTTCTGGTTTGTGTCCTTGAAGGATGTTATTATATTTGGGATGCAGTAGTACTCTCTGATACTGGAATGTTAGCCATTTGACAGTGGAACTAGCTAGCAAAGTTTTGTTAAGTGGAAAACCAGGCTAGTGGGCTAATGCGCAGACCAGATCCCTGCTACCGTGGCTATTCCATTCAAGAGCCATTGTGTCAATGTTCAAGTGGGTAATGACAGATGCTGGCTGCCAGCAATTGATTAGTCACTTTCAATACTTGTATGTTAGTGTTTTTCTTATGGTTGTTACTATGAAGTAGAAAGATAGTCATGCTTTGTGCCACTTCCTAGGCCTATGCACATATCTCTACTTCAGACTTGTTCTCTCCCAATCTTTCTCCTTCTAGATCTCTGCCCACCTACTCAAGCCATTTGCCACTGATCACAAGCCTGAACAGCTTACAACTCCAGGCTACTTATTGTTAAATACAAAGTGGATTACAAATATTATGGTGTAGAACTAAAATGCCCCCCAAAAGTCTCATGAGTACTGAGGTGTGGCTTTTGGAAAGTGATTGGATTATCACATTCTAGTCATTAGTGGACTGATACACTAAAGAGTTTAGAGCTGGCTGTACTCTTAGGAGGTAGGCTCTGGAGAGGAGAGGAGGGTCACAAGGGCACAACCTGGAAGGATATATCTCCATTGCTAGCTCTTTCCTTCACTTCTGCTTCCTAGCTGTATTCATGCACTTCCACCATCACCTTTGTGCCTTGGAGTCAGAAGACATGGCCTGAAATCACTACAAGCTATGAGCCAAAGTAAACCCATCCTCCTTTCAGTTTAATCATATTGGGTGTTTTGAATCAGTGATAGGAAAGTGACTTAAGACAACCAAGGACTATCTGAAGCTGGCCATCCCCTCTGTCTCTCAAGATCACCCTTAAATGGGCTGGCAGTGTAGTCGCCATGCATTTTCAGAGATTGCACCCACATCCAGAGGTGACCTATCCCAGAAGCAAATTTGAACTCCTTTGTTCATTAGCTGATCATAAAAGAGCTTCCACACAGACATACATGTAAGCTGAAGGAGAGGTGCTGGCACAGAAGTAGTGGATTATATGAATATTTGTGCTACTTGATCATGCCCCTGGTCTGGTTTGGGTATAATCCCAGATTTCCAGTCCTACATGGTACATTCCTTTGCCTGTCCTAGCTCAGGACTGGCTTCCTTAGTCATATGGTCGCTTGGTGTCAGTGCATGCCAGAGATGTTATACACAATTGTAGAATTCTCTGTTGTAGATAATGTTGCTGCAGAATCTAATGAGTTTGATTTTCACACTGGAGCTTTCCAAATAGATGCCATTTTCACACTTGGCATCTATATTATTCACTTTTTTGTCACTGATACAAAATACCTGATACTTGATATCTTGGTTACTTTTCTCATTGCTGGGATGAAACACCCAATACCCAAAGTAAAAAGGAGAAAGGTTTATGTAGCTCATAGTTTGGAGAGGTTTCAGTCCCTACTATGCTGGCTCCAAGGTAGGAGGCCATGGCGGAGGAGAATAGGCATGGTGGCAGAAAGTAGCAAAGCAACAAGCAGGGGTAGGGGTGGGGAAGAAGGCCTCTTTCTGCCCTTCTATTTTATCTAGATTGCTAGAATTAGAACAGTGCGAATCCAACCAGCGGACTGATCCACTGTGCGATGCTGGGACTGAAGGTTCTGTGATTGGGCTGGGAATATAGCTCAGAGTTAGAGGCTGCATTTGTGTGAGGCCCTGGGTTTGAGCCCCAGTATCATAATAAGGGGTTCTGGGATTAAAGGTACATGATTGCTATAAAGCTTTGAGTTTCCACTTTGTAGTGAGAGTTATAAGATGTCAAAAACATGCCTTTTACTTTCAGTGTGATATCCTGGGATGCCCCTGATTGCTCCACCCAATTGAGTAAAAATTGTACTGATGTGGCTGGTCCTTACTGGAGAGAAGGCCAATAGTAAGATTTTCCTCAGCTGAGCTAAAAATGACTGACAGCTGAAGGCAGTTTTCCAGCAGCCTTCCTAGCAGTGAGGGAATGAAACGACTTCCTGGTGGGAGACTGACACTGGCTCTTGATTCTATCTGACTAAGTAGATCTCTCTTCTTTGAAAATATTCCTACTAATTATTTCAAGACACCCTCAGTGGATGGCATAGCTGAGCACCTGGCCATTGCTTTTGATTATGCTCTCAACCCTCCATTGGTGTCCACTGGACATTAGGCCCCTTCAGGGGGAAGACTGCTCCATGGAATATGCTGCTCAGCTCCCAGGAGTCCCAAACAAACCCTACAGGAGCTCTTAGCCCCAGATCTGTATGCCACTTCCCTTGCAGGCTTTGAGGGTCTCTCTTTTCTGAGGGTACAGAAAGTAGTCCACTGGGAGACCTATGTCCAAGGGCCATGTAGATTCCAAGTTGCTCTCAGCTGCACTCTTTTCACACACTTGAATGGTAACACCTTTCTGTTCCCCTCCCCTGCTTTCAGGACCTCTGCCTATCAGCCTTTGGGGGCCTGTCTGCCAGGCCCACTACCATAGTGAATGACCAGTAAAAACTGAAACTGGGATCCTGTAGTTACTGTTTTGGCCCAACTGTCTGTTGCTACATTTGAAAATGTCATTATTGTGAATAATGAGTCCCTGATTGGGCTTTCAAACCTCACGCATGTCTAATCTTGATAATGTGGCCCATACCAAAACAATCCAAAATCAACATTTTTGAATTTTATTTTATTTCATTTCTGAATTTTTGTGGTGCTAGAAATAAAGCACCAAGGCATTGCACATGTTAGGTAAGCATTATTCCACTGAACCACACTCCAAGTCCAATCTTCTTATATTTTAGGCAAAAAAAGGGGGAAGGGGAAAAGACCAAAAATGAAATGAAATTACCGGCCCACAGTCAAACTATAGATTTATGGCAGGCTATATTTTTGTTATAAGTTTTAGCTTCCTCTAAGGGCTGGGGAGATAGCTCAGTGGAATAAGTGCTTGCCTGGCAAGTGCAAGATCCTGAGTTTGATCCCTGGTACCGAAAGGGGAAAAAAATTCCCAATAATATAAGTTTTAGCTTCCTCATCTCTTGCCTGCCTCTTTAATACCAAGAAAGTAGTCATAAACAGGCACGTATGAACCCAAGGGACTCCAAGGCATTAAAAAAATTCAATAAATGATCTCCAGATGATGATATTAAGGCTTTCCCATGATAATTTTTTAAAAATTATAATTGTCTAATCATTTCTAATCACTTTTCCACATAATAAAACTTATATGTGACTTTGGGACATTTGGGCTATGTGATTTTTTTTTAAAGGCTTACTCATGTATATGTTATTAAAAATTCTTTAAAGCTCAAAGCAGTCATTGCTTGTTTACAGACTTCAAATCCATAAACAAAGCACAATAAATTGAGCAAGTAAAAACCTAGCTGGAAGTTAAAAATAAAGCAGAGCCAGGTGAAAGTTAGTGGATGAAAGCAGAGCCAAAAGTTCTAACCAGCTGCCAGATCTCAACTGCAAACTCCATTCTGTGTTCTGCTGTGACCTAAGCAGAGAAGTCAAGATTCACTGTACTCACTAAGACACACCAGATCTAAATCAAAGATACAGGTAACCCCCATGCTATAGTTTGGATGTTGAGAGACCCCCAAAGTCCCTGTGCTGAAGGCTCAGTTGCACTGTGGGAGGTAGTAGAAGCTTTGCAAGATGGAGCCCAGTGGGTGGTCCTTAGGTCACTCAGGAGTGCCCTTATGAGGACTGTGAGATCCCACTCTTTCACTCCTCTGCTCTTCCTTTCTTTTGGTCCCTGGCCACAAGGTGGGTGCATTTGTTCACCACGTGCTCATGCCATCATGTGCTGCCCTGCCACTTGCCTAAAAGCAGTGCATCTGGCTGATCACAGAATAGAACATAGAATAGAATGTCCAAAAGCATGAGCCAAAATGAAGCTTTTCTCCCTATAAATTAACTGCCCCAGTGACAGGAAACTGATACAACTATAAACTTCATACACTTAATTGGATGGAGTGAAACAAGGGCAGACTCTTGCATTCAGAAAATTGAGATGAGAGGGGATAAAGATATCTAGATCCCTTCACTCCATTTGGTGAAAAAGAAAATAGGCCAAAGACTGTGTCTCAGGCTGGCCCCCTCACTCTCACCTCAGATGACAAAGCCCTTGAGACAAAGGCCAGAGTAGAAATGTTTATTGTGTAGTGGGAGCAACCAAGCAGGAGCCAGACACCAGAACAGTGAAACACAGAAGACGGAAAACCAGTACATGAAGGAGTACTGATTCCACAGATCGTGAGTGGCTGCTGGAGGCACTACATAAGGGATGCTGTAGGATGCTCTGTTCAGAGGAAGAAAGGCAGTCACCTGCCCATGAGTAGGCTCCCCTGGTCAAAGTTCTGCCCTCAAAACCTAGTCCCACAGTGTTCTTTCCATGGACTCCATGGAACTCAGAGAAGTTCCAAGGAGACTGGAAGCTCCAGCAGAGGTGTGGGTATGGACAGGAGGCAAGGTTCTGACAGCCCACACCTATGGGAAGATGTGGAGAGCCTGCGTCAGGGGCTGCAATAAGGGGCAAAGAACACCCAAAGACACTGAGGTGGTTCCCAAAAGGTGCTGGGGGCCACTCCAGGTGGGAAGCAGCTTGTGTCTTTAAAAGCATCTTTTCAGCTCATCGGTGAATTGCTGGTTCATAAGTGAAAAACCCTATAAGAGTTATGTGATGTCTGAACACTTGTGCCAAGCACTGCCTTGTCCCCAAATATAGCCAACATTTGAAAAGTATGTTGTTTGTTTCCTGTGTCAAAGTGAGAGTCAGAGGTTCTGAGAACAGATTTACTCCAAAGGTCTCATCTAGCAACTGCTGCCCGAGTTTATGTCCTACTCAGCAAGGAGTGAAGGGATAAGACTGCATTGTAGACACTTGGGTGAGAAGCCACTCCCACGATCACACTCAGGCCACCGCTGGTTTTCCAGAAGCAGATTCTCTTAGGCAGGGCAGGTTAGGTGTGGTTTTAAGATGATGTGAATTTTCACACTGCACTCTAACAGGGCTCCTGAGAAGGTTTCTTCTTTTAGACCCCAGTATGATTCTTTCAAGATCAAATTAAGCTACAGTGAATGAGGGAAGATCCTACTCACTGATCCGTGGAAAGCAGGTTTCTACTGCCCACAGTAGTGTGGTTCTCTAGATTACAAAGAAAGCTGCCACCCACTACTAAACCTGCTGTCAGAGAACTGCCTCAAAGCAGTGCTTTGGATCTTCACGTATAGCTGCTCCACTTCTCTCTTGGAGAATAAAGTATAATGAAATCACAACATGAACTTAGAGGAAAAGCTCAAGAGATGCTGTTAGAAAACCAGAACCCTTCAAGCAAGAAAAACAGCCGTAAAGGTGAAAAATGTTTTGTTGGAGCTTCAAGACAGCTGGCACAGAAGAACCAGTTTGTAAGCTTCAGTCTTCTGTGATACCTCCCTGCTAATGTCACCCTTAATTAGATAATTTAACATATTAGAGACTATAAGTTTAATTTTAATCAGTCAATTATTAGCATATTTATTTATTTATTTTTTAGTACCAGGGGTGGAACTCAGGACCTTGCACTTGCCAGGCAGGCACTTAAGGCACTGAGCTATCTCCCCAGCCCCAATTATTAGCATTCAAATGAAATTTGTACATTTGAGAATTCTAAACAGATACAAAAGTGTTCAAAAAATCTTAGCTATTAAATTAGATATTATTGTCTCTATTCATAAATAAAATATCTGAGATCTGGAGATGCCGTGTACTGCCTTCCAAACCATAAAGCAAAGAAATGGTAGAGGTGGATCCAAACTCAGACAATACTACACAGCAGTGCAGGATCTTAGTCCTCATCACTGCGATGAATACCCGATACCCATAACTTGAAGGAGGAGAGGTGTATTTTGGTTCATGATTGCCATCTATAGTTCCTTGTAGGGCATGGTGGAAGGACCAGGACAGAAGAAACCTGCTCAAGTCACAGTGTCTCAGAAGCAGAGAAGCCAAAGAGGGTTCACTTCTGGGTGACACCCCAGAGGCCTGGGCCTACATTTAGTGGCTGTGCCTTCCCTGTTTCAGAGCTTTCCAGAAGCCCACCTCTGAATGTCTGCGTGTCGGGGTTGGGGTTATTCTTGAGCTAAACCATAATACCTCTTTTACTTGATTTGATTTACTACTGTTGACCACAATCTGAATGTATTAAATGGAAAATTCCAGAAATAAGTACTTCATGCATTTTAAACAACATTACAGTATATTATAATTGTTCTATTTTGAGTTATTATCTTTACTCTAACTGTGCCAAATGTATAAAATGTCATCACAGGTATTTGTACATAGGGAAAAAAAAAAACTGTATGGGATTTGGTACTGGGCGTCAACAGAGGTCCTGAAAGGTATTCCCTGCAGATTAATGGGGGCCACTGTGCCTTTGTAATGCCTTTGTAATCTACTTCTTCAGTGTTAAGCAACAAAACAAACTGGCCCTGCAGCATAACAAAGAATCTAAGGGGAAGGAGCCTACCTTCATTAGTGCTAATTATTCTTGTGTAGCTCTCCCCTAGGTTGCTTCCACCTCCCAGGGGCTGGAAGGAATTGGGAGAAATGGTGCACAAAGTTACTATTTAGTTTAATCAACCTCCCCAGCTGCAAAATGTTACTAGATGCTCCTCAAACACAAGCAGTGTCTGTCAGGCTGCTGTGAACTGAGTTTATTGCAAACTGAAATCTGCAGCTAAAACCCCCATTTGTCAGGTTAACCCTCTTTGAGGAGCACCAGACTCCTGCTCACTTGGCAGAAGGCAGTTTCTAAATCACCACACTGCAGAATATCACAATTCTAAACCGCATCCAATTTTTTCCAAGTAGTCTTCCTTGGTGACCAGAGTAGAACAGGCACAGTTGTGGTGCCTGCATGTGCGCGCGCGCGCACACACACACACACACACACACACACACATATGCACACACCGGGTAGAAATAATCACAGTATGTGGCAACTGTTTAAAAATTTATTACAATAAAAGACACTGCCATTACCTACCCCCCCCCCCGAATATTCCCCTCACTTCGAACACATGCACCATTCTTGCCACTCTGCCTGCATTCTGAAAGTCCTCTTTTGAGTGTTTCAGAAATACAGCGAGTGCTGCTGCAGAGTACCATCCACAGGAAAGGGCGGCAGATGAGGATAAGACCTGTGTCCTCAGCCACGTCGGTCACCAGATCTAGCACGTTGAGGGTTTTTTTTTTTTTTTTTTTTTTCTCAAAGTTAAAAGGATTGTGAGGGTGAACACTGGGAATTGATGCAGGACACCCAGACAGCCAGGACTTCACAATGCACAGTACCCACGAAGGAGACTTCCAGACTTGCTTCAGAAAGTGACAAGAAGTGCCACGTGTTCACAGCCAGGGAGAGAATATCAAAGGGCATCTATAGCAATGCCTCTTTTACTGTAATACTTTTAAAAAATGTAGACATTCACCATATATTTTTCAGTTATGCCACGTGGCTCTGTGATAGTGACGGTCCTCCGCTCTCTTCACGCATTACTTAGTCTCCAAACATTTGTTAGGTGCTGGAGACACACGTGACTATGGTGGAGTGTCCCCTTTCAAGGAGCCAGGACATGGGGTGGAAATTCAGCTTAAGCACAGTTCTTTCATCCTTTTGGCCAGAAATTAACCAGGATGGGCTTCAATATCCTAACTGTCCAAGCAGGATTTTACTCATAGGTGGCCTTCTAGGGACTACAGGAGAAGCGCAGCGGGGGAAGGGTGCTCTCGGTGCTAATGGGCATCAGAGTCCGAAGGGCTGGACAGGGCACCCACTCCGTCCACCCCTCCTGGTACCACATGCCGCGTCCCCCGCGAACGACTGGGCCGTTTCCCCACCCCCTCCCCGCTCCTCTGTCCAAGAAGCCCAGAAAGCTGGGAGCCTCAGGTAAGGTATCTGCAAGGCCCCTCTCTGAGCTCCCCTCCTCGGGAGCCAGAGGACAGCACTGAGGCTGTGGTGAAATTGGAACCACCGTTCCAAATTAAGGGGAGCAGATGTCCCTGTTTTGCTCGAAAGGCCTGGGTGGCCTGCTGTTCAGACAGCAATGGCGAGGCGCTGACCTTCCGGGGCTGCTGTCAATCTCGTGTGCAGATGGCCAGCCCGGAGCCGCGCAGCTCTGCATGGGAAATGCGCAGCCCAGCCTGGCGGCAGCTTGAGAAAGCCGGGCTGCGCGGGGGTGCAGGGGGAGGTCCGGAGACACAGGGTAGAAGAGAAAGGCCTGCTTCGGGGCACAATGGAGCCCCCGTGGCGGCCCCTCCAAGGGCAGTGCCGTCCTCAGGGACCGTGGCGGGCTGTGCCAGGCTGGCCGCCCGGGCTCCAGCTGCCTCTTCAGAACAAGGCCGTGCAAACGTACCCACTTGATTCTAAATCCTCTTAGGCTCGCTCAGTGTGAACAAGGAGAGGGGTGGCCTTACAATCCTGAACAATTAGAGGCCCGGAGAGGCCTGGGAACCCCGTGCTCTGGGAAGAGCCTGCACCACGCATGTAAATGCAGCCGCCTGGGCTCGCCTGTGGCTAGGTCTCCAGCAGCACTTTCTGTCCTGTAGTCCTGTTGCCAGCCGGGTAAAGGAAACCAACGCACCGCATGCCGTAAACACTCTTATTTGGCCCTGCATGCCACTGGGGACTCTGCAGCCTTTCAGGGTGTTTCCCCACAAAAGACTTCCCATGAAATATTCAGAAAAGCCCTCCGAACTGCGCAGTCGTTAGTTAACCAGGTATTTACACTGTTTTTTCCTATTTCCTTTCTCTCTTGGCCTCCGTGGTCAGTGGTATAAAATTCCTGGGAACTCCCACCCAAATACCAGCTTCCTGTTTATGCTCCCAGAGGCTTTAATGTTTAGTTGTTAAAAGCAGTTGACTTAACAACTGCAGAGGGCTGCAGGTGAAGGAAAGAAAAAGAAGAAAAAATTCCCCCAAATGAGCAGGTCAAAGGTTCAGGTTTATTTTTAATCACTTGTGTCAAAATCACAGGGGATGGACAAAGTAAAATTAAAATGTAATTGAATGCCTAAGATCTCGGTTCAGTTTCACTTGGCTCCTGTGTCTACATGAACGCGTAAAATATGATACAATAAAGTACGAATGTTTTCATTTCTAGCAGCTAAAGCCTCCGCCCTGTCTTTAATGTGGCACTGCATTCTTTCGTTGTAGAAGGTTAAAGTTCGCACATTAGCACAACCTGTGCTCTCCGGTGTGTGCTTGGCACCTCTTCATGGCTATTCTTCATTAAGTTCTGCTGGATTTATGTAGCTCCTTAAGTTGTAGCCTCCCTGACCTGGAAAAAGAGCCCTAGAGGTCAGTTCCTCCAGCCCTTTTCTGGTACAGAATTTCCTGTCTGGCTCCTGAGGAGTGGACAGCTGTCTTCTAATAGAATCCCTCTAGAATTGGGACCCTCCCTACCTCCAAAGATAGCATCACGCCTTGACCATCTTTTTTTTTTTTAATAAAGATTTTCCATATATAAAACTGGAATCTGTCTCCGCTTGCAGAGTCACGCATAGTAAATCTAATTTCTCTTCCATATGACATTACCCTTCAAAAATTTGGAGGCAGCTCTCATGTCCCCACACAGTGTCTTCTCTTGGCTAAACATCTGCAGATCCTTCAGCAATTTCTCCAGGGCCTGAGTCTCCCACACCACCCCTGCATTATCTAGAGTTGCTCCAGTTAGTGAAAGTCCCTTTGAAGCCAAGACGTGATTCAGTTCATGCTAAGACCCAGCTTTTTGGACAGCCCAAGAGATTTAAAACCACACAGGGGAATCAATCAGGTCCAGTTCAAGTGATTCAGAGAGAGTTACATTTTGGTTTTCAGTGTTAGTGCTTTTACACTCTGAATTAGGAAAGGTAGGCCCAGCTATGAAATGCAGAAAGAAGGAAAAGCCCTACTGCCGGCCTGTCTTTTGTTTGGAAAAAAAACCCTCTGAGTAAGTGTTATTGTTCCCCTTTAAGAGCCCAGAGGTCGAACAGTCTGTGAAACACCTCTCCAGGTAGCTAAACAGGTGACAAAGTGAGGTCTCTAACCTTGCGTTACACAAAACTCCTGCCATAAAGCTCATGGCTGAAACTGAAGTCCTGAATTTCTTTTTCAGCATATTCTGTATCATACAGCTTTAATTCAAGGCTTGTGTATATATCATGTTTATATAGCGACAAGGACTTTTGAAATACGAGTTAAGAACTTTAGGGAGGATAAAAAAGTTCTTTTTGGAAGCAAATGAAACAGAAATTCCCAGTTAAAGCCAAAAGTCATCCTGAACATGCTTTTATTCCAGTGGCATTACTTAACAGCAAAGCGTTATATTACCCTTGAATTTCCTGCCTGGGCTGAGGGTAGGCCAGGTCCCTGATGCTATTTAAATTTTTCCATGTATTCCAGCTCTATCACTAGCAGGGCCGCCACCCTTTGCTTGTGCCTGTTCTCCAGTGTGTCAGTTAGTCAAGGAGGGAAGAATGTTTCCCATGCACACACTGTAATTTTTTCCCAGTGTTGTTAAGCCTGCCAGAACAAAACTAAAACCACAAAAAGAAGATTTAAATCAGCTCTTGATCGCCCTGCTGCTATTTTACAGTTTTGGGAGGGTTGAACATCAAACACTTGCAACTGTCATCTACACATTCCTTTGCAGAATAAAGAAGCATTGGCACAGACCCCTGCTAAATTATTTTCTGCTGCAAAATGTTGAAAACTCTTCCTCTCCAGGAAAATACTGTGCAAGAGGCACAGTGAATGCATGGAACTCGTTATGAGAAAGGCTGTGACTCTCCACAGGGAATGGTACAGGGCTGACATCTGGCCAGGTGGACTCTGTACCTTAGCAGGGAGGTTGCTTAGGTGTTTAGTTGTTTCTAATTTGTTCTCCATAATGAACAGAGCCTGAAAGGCCTGAGAGGCACTTTGCCTTAGTGTGCAATCCACAGTGTCCCTTGAAATCACTATCATGTTGATCCGTTTATTTTCTGGTTTACTGCTTATGCATAAGACTAGCATGTTGTAGGTCTCAGAAAAGACTTTTTTTTTTTGGAAAGACATTTTTAAATGAAGGAATACATCTTTTATACATACACTTTGATCTTATATTTGTATCTTCTTAAAATTGAATTCACAGAGACAGAAAGTAGAATGGTGGGTGCTGGGGTTGGGAGGGACAGTGAAGAGCTGGTGCTTCATGGGTGGTGATGGTTGTACAACAGTTTGAATCTACTTGACACCACTAAGCTGTACTCTTAAAAGTGTTAACATATTGTATCATGTTGGCAATGTATAAAATTAGAGTTGCACTAACTTAAAAAAAAAGTATGTCTGAGATTGCTTGTAGATAAATATGTAGGCTAAATATGTAAGCAAATTATTTTTAAAAATATATAACACTAAAACACAATTATTTTATATACACCTATAGGATGGTTCACATGGTTGATTTTAGCAAATAAAAATAAACACATTCTTTGATTTGGAACCCTTAGGCTAATGACAAATATACACATTTTAAATCTTGAACTATGTCTCTACACTTCTTTCCAGATGGTTGTGTCAGTGCACATCCCAAGCATCCATCTGAGAGGACAGCTACTTCACAATGCCACAAAACACTTGGTTTTCTCACTCTCTTCGGTCTTTGTATTTGATGGGCCAATACACACATGTACATGTATTTTAATCATTTTTTGGATTATTATACTTATTATTGAAAGTAAATATCTTTTCATGTATTTATTATTTCTTATTTGTGAGGAGCCTTTATCATTTCCCAATTTTATTAGGCTATTTCTTTCTTTGGATTGATTTGTATGAGTTCTATATATAGTAAAAATACTAATTCCTGGCCCATTCTGTCCTTTGCAAGTAAGTTTTAGAGGTGGGTAGAAGAGGAAGTTAGTGAGAGTGGTAAGAAAAAGTACACTACAGACTATGGATCAAGGGCTGGTGGCAGCTCTGTGGCTTGTTCTTATTGAGCATGAAAGCTATTTCTACATTAATAACTAGTGTCCTTTCATTTATTTAATGAACACTTACTGAACGTGAATACAATATACTAGGAATCAGAAGTGGGTAGGGACAGACATGATTCTTTGTCCATAAAACAAAAGAATAAAATGATGGACCATGGTGAGTAGTATCCAGGTGTTCTGGGACAGAAGGCAATCAATATAAAGGAGCTATCATGGAATGCCATTTTATATTTGATGTCAGAGATCACCTCTCTAAATCCCCTAATTCAACTTCACATGTGAACTTTTTTTCCGTGTCAGAAATATGTGGAAGCACTTCTACCAGTGGTTCCTACATCTGGGAGTTTTCTTATGACAAAGGAAAAGGTCACAAGGCAATGACTTACAGAATCTTGAAAAATAGGGCGTCATTTCTCCCAGTCCTATCTTCCTTTTGTTTTGCCCTTTGACACCTTTTACTTGATTGCTTTTAGTCCTGGATTAATTTTGTCTGGACTGAGGCCCATGCTGATTTGCATGGCTATTCTATATACAGGTTGAAGCCATGAAGACAGCAGGCCAGCCTGAACTCACAAGCCAATTCACATCCATCAACTGGCCCAGGGCTCAATATACTTACAGTGGAAGAATGAGGATAATGACAAATTCTACCGTGACCTGAAATCCTGACTCATGAGGGTTGGCCTGCGGTCAGGCCTATGGGTAAACCATTCCATCATCCTTATGTTCTACTTGTCAAACACTTGCAGATTCCATTTTGAGCTTTGGGCTTGTAATTATGGTCCTCATTGTTTCCAAAACCATAATTAAACCTGAGATTATATAATTAATTGTGTTAGGTGGAAAGGCTTCTTTCATTTCATACTCTCATCTGTGATGTTCATATTAATCCTAGTGTTGTTTGCTAAGGCCAGATATTGTTGAGCTGCACCGGTTGATGAGATAATCAAGTGGTGTTGTCATATTTAACTCGTATTCTGAATGTGTGGCTGGAAGACTTGGTTACATCTAGACAGAAAACCCAGGAAGCGAAAGTCTACTCTTTCAGTCCGTGTGTGTGTGTGTGTGTGTGTGTGTGACCGGGGTTTGAACTCACGACCTTGCACTTGCCAGGCAGGCACTTGTGCCATGGCACTATCTCCCCAGCCCCTATTCTTTCAGTCTTGAACTTAATTTTGCTCATTCATTCAGTAGACACATTTCTTACTTCCTTAAAATTTATTTTTATCAGTACGCGTTTGCAGTATGTAATGATTAGTCACCATAGAGTTGGTACATGTACATGTTAGACCTTAAATTTATTTCCCCTGTCCCTTTCTTCTCTTGCCCTTCCTTCCATCACTTGATTTCCTTCCTAGAAAAGGTCTGTCTCCCTATTTCTTATTTTGTCTTTCATTTGCCTTTTCAATTATTTAGTTTGGGTTTCTTGTGTAAGAGAAACCTTGCGATGTTTAAGCTTGGGCATCTGATTTATTTTCACTCAACATTATTGTCTCAATTGTACTCATTTTCCTACAAATGGCTCAAATTTACACTTTTTTATGGCCCAGCAGTACTCCACTGTGAATAAATACTACATGTTCTGTATTCATGCCTCTTTTGATGGACATTTAGACCACTTCCAAGATTTAGCTGTTATGTTTTGTGTTGCTATAAACATGAGAATGCATGGATCACTGTAATACGATGAATAGGCAAATAAGGCAAATATTTACTTTCAGTAGGCTTATCATGCCTTAGGAATTGCGCTAAGTTGGAGGCAAACAACATGCTGTCTAGTCTTAAAAATTGCAGGGCCCAGATGATGCCCTCCTTGGGCAGAGTACAGAGGGTAGTTACATCCAAATCATCTGGGCAGTACTGTAAAGACACACATGTCTGCCTGCTTCATGCCAAACTCACCTCTTGGGTTTTGAGTAAACTCTAGTGTGTACGTTTTGGAAACACTCCTTAGGGAATTCTGATTACACCCTTGGGTTAGGGTCACTGGTGTGGGGAGCTTTACAGAACTCTGTAGAACTCCGCTTCTTTCTGTGAGGCATCAGAACTCTCAGTTCCTCTTCTGGTGATCCTAGGCTAGCAGTAATACTAGGCTCATAACCAAGGCAGACCATGGTTTTTGAAGAGCTGTTCCCAGTTATGGGGTCAGCCACAACTCTAAACAGGTACCTCACTACTGTAGTTCATCCTGGGATCCCTCACACTCCTTTGTATATGCTGAGCTTACCTGGTCACCTATCCTCCAAACTTGGTTCCTTACTTTGGTTTGACCTCACAATGCTGGAGTCTGTTGTGTCTCTGCAGTTCCTCTTCATGCCTATCTTACTCCCCTTTGTTAAGTGGAGACCCAGGATACCCACATTACCAATGGAGAGCTCCTATGCACTTGGGCTGAGCTCACTACTTCTTGTTGGCTGGAAGTCAACAAAATGATCAGAAAAGTAGCTCTGAAGAAGTGTTGAATTCAAAGAAAGGAGAAAAACAAAGGGAATCAGCTACTCAAAGAAGCTAGGCAGGGGCTGGGGAAATAGCTCAGTGGTCTAAGCACCTTCCTGGAAAGCGCAAGAACCTGGGTTCGATCACCAGTCCTATATGCTGTACCAGCCCCTGAAACAAGGCATGGTGGTCCAT
Source organism: Capromys pilorides (assembly GCA_004027915.1). NCBI lineage: Eukaryota > Metazoa > Chordata > Mammalia > Rodentia > Capromyidae > Capromys > Capromys pilorides. Next base: position 21,908 of record PVKN010005067.1, read on the forward strand.
GTCTGTAATCCCAGTGCTGGGAAGGCTGAAACAGGAGGATTACTACAAGTTTGAACTGTGTAGTGAGACCCTGTACCAAATAAATACATACATAAATAAAAGATTTCAAAAAATGCTAGATGGAGAGGGAAAATTCATCATAGTATCCTGAGGAAAAGGAAGGAAACTTCTCTGTTATCAGAGGACATTGCAATTGGAGGGCAGGATTGGGCCCAGCTCTTTTGGCCAAATGCCCAAGGGAACAGGAAGGGCACAACAGGGGAGTGAAAGTTTTGACCATTGTCAGCCACTGCCTCTCTACTTGGTCTCCACTTGAGCCTCTCCTGCCTGCCTTCCTCCTCCAGTTCTGGTCCAGATCTGTCCTGCTTAGCCCCATGCAGCAGTGCATGTGACCATGCTCTGGCAAGTCATGTAGACACCCATGGGAACACTGCCAAAACACCATTTTTGAGTAACTGGCAATGATTTGCCTCATGCAACTTCCATGGTCAGCTTATGAATTCTGGTTCTGCTTTTAAATTCCCAGTGTCAAATCTGATTATTTCAAATATGATATTCTGCCTGAGTATATTTGACATCAGTGACAAGTCAGAGAAGATATTTTCAGTATTTTACAATTATGTTTTAATTTCACATGGGTAACACTTGGCCCCCTGACTTACAGTTCTTATTAAATCAACAAGCTTTATTACTGAAAGTACAAACAAATGTAACCAAGAAAATAAATTAACATATTTTTATTTTCTTTGGTTGTGCCCATTTATGACATCTTTCGTTGTATATAATTGTGTTGCACACCAGTCTTGATGGTTCTTTCCCTCACTTTTACTGAGTTCTTGTTCCTAAGCTGGTCCTGACAAGACTTCCACACTCATCCTTGTCATGTCCCTCCCGTGGCATAAAGATGACTAAGACATGGCCTCTCTTCCCACCTGCCCAGTCTGGGGAGCATGGCAACCACACATCAATTGTTTTGAGGTGGAAAAGCTGCATGGCACACAGGATGAGCTTGAAGAACATGGAGGAACTAAGTGGGACAGTCCTGCAAAGGCAGCAGGTGCAAAGCCTGCTGCAGGCTGGGTGACAGGGTGTGGCTCCGAAGGAAGAAGCCAGGGTACCGTGACAGCTCTTCCCAGGCCTGGCCTGAGTGCACCATGACCAGCTGCTGCCACTTGCAGTTACTGAGAATGCCCCTCCTGCTGTTCTGCCACTGCCGTGTGCCTGGATTTCCAGGTCACATGTCTTTATCTATCCTCTTTCATTCTTCAGGGGTAAATGGGGAGTTGTGAAGGCTGTTTCTCTGTCTCTTTTAAAGAAAATCACAGCTAACCACTACCTGAATCCCCATTTAGGTGTGTGGTAGCCCTACTGGCACATTAGTCCCCTACCTGGCCTGGGACAGACTCCCCAGAGATGTCTCTCTGAGCCCTTCGAGAGGTCTGAGCACCAGTCTAAAAATAGTTAAGCAAAGGAACATAGACTTGGGATAAATGTTCTTACCAGGCCCCAGGCAAGTCAGCTGTATCAAGTTCAGGCTTCCTCCTGGCCAAGCCACAGGGTCATGAGAGACTTCCCATCTTGGCTTCTTGAGCTGGGAAAGGAGAGGAGGAAGTGGAGAGGCAGGATGTGGTAGACAGATTGTTTGCTGCAGGGAGGGCTGGTGGCTCTGGGCAAAAACCTTCCTACAGACTTTGTGAGCAAGGCTCTCCGGTTAAGCATACATACATGCTCGTACACACACACACACACACACACACACACACACACACACACACAGAGCTGTGAGACAACCTTTGCTTCAGACTCTTTCAGTGAAACCTGGGATTTGGGATAGTTCTCCTTTGGTGTGGCCAGTCACTCTGGCTGCGCGGTTTCCAGGGCTTTCTGAGTATGTACAGCCATCTACAAAACCACAGAAACACAATATTTACTTTGACATAAGCTCTGGGTTCATGAATTATCAAACAAAACCCAGAAAGCAACAACTTATCAGTGAAAATTGTCAAATAACCTAGAAAAGCCTGGGTGTGCAGCTACTCCAAGAATAGTCCCTTTTTTTACTCCTTCTGTGCCAGTGTCTTCTCTCTTGCCCTTCTATGAGTCTGGCCAGATCCTGGCAGTTGGGGCAGTTTTGTTTCAGAGCAGGAGTTGGAATCATAACAGGTTTCAATCCTGATTCGGTTGGTTCCAGAACAGATAAGATACTTTCTCTTTGTTTCCGGCCTCTTTCCAGAAAGAAATATTTTTTTTTTAAAAAAATTATTCTTAGGGAAACATAACACTACAGTCACCTGTGAGTCCTAGGGAACAGTTTGGGGGGACTCCCACTAACACCTCAAAGAAGATGAGCTCTTACCCTAGTGTATTAAATATGAGAAGCCCTGAGCACATTTCTGGTGAGTCACAATCAGGAGTATGACTTTTGTTTTAGAGTCTGACAAGAATCCTTAACAAAATCCCTAACGTGACCATTGTCAATATAAGGGGACTCATAAATTTCAAAATATTGAAATGTCTTACCCATTTAGATCCTCCTGCAACTTAGTATGAAGTATCATCTCCTTCTTTCCTCACTCAAGAAGAGGCTATCTTTAAAATAAGTTCTCCTGTATGGTTGTAAGATAGGACTGATGAAAAAGGAAGGGAGCTAGAACTATTATTTCCCACATGACTATTGGTTTCCTGGTCTAGAATGTTCAGTGAAGTAGAACTCTAGTCTGGGTAGGGCTCCGGAGTCAGATACGTGAAGCCCAGAGGAAGCATAATATGTAGTTCAAACTAGCTTAAAGTCACACTGCCTGGGTTCACTTACCAGTTCTGTCACCTATAAGCAACACAGCTTTGGGAAAATGGCTTCATTCCCATGATCTCAGTTTCTTCTCTAAAACGAGGGCACTGAGTTTCTGCTGCAACGGATTCACAAGGATTTAGTGAACTAACACTCAAGATTCTTGGCAGCTGCCTTCCACAAGTAAATGCTCAGGAAGTGCTAGCTCCTCTTTCTGTTGCCCTCAACATTTGCAGCTAATAGGTCTGAAAACTGCCCATTAACTGAACACTTTGACTCATTCGGAAAGATTGGTCTGGCAGTGGAACTACTATACTAAGCTAGGACTTCTGTTGGTGTACAGCTTTGGAGAAGAGGCACAAAGGGAAGTACGGACACGTGTGTTGTGTGCAAGAACTGTGCACAGACAGTCACTGCATCCTGCTAGAAGAACACTTTGTTCCCAGAAGGTAGTTAACTCCCCATTTGGATCAAGTTATTACTTGGACTTTTTCCTTTGTACTTGAGAGACTTTTTGCAGTTATTTGATTTAGTTCAAAAGACCTGAAGTGCTATGAAATAAATCTGCTTATGGTGACAGATGGGCATTTTGACAACCCAGAGCTTTGCTTCTAATGAATTTTTAGTACCACTCGATATCACCAACCAATGAAATATCACAGGACACCTTTCTGTGAGGTGCATATCCCTCTCTGGCTGCAGAGAGATTAGGTAGTCTATTTAAAACTTCCCAGAAAATGGGTGGCGGGCAGACTGAGATGCCATTAGGCCACACTTTGTACACAGAGGTAACAGGAAGGGGCTGGCTATCTTCTGTCCACATAGCTTTAATTAGAAACAGAGGATGTCAGGACTGCACAGAGAAGCACAGTGAAACTTTATTAGCTCAATTAAAAATCCTTGTCAACAAACTATGTGCAACTGAACTTCTGGAGGGCAGATCCTGGGGTAAACATTTGTGACGTGGCTGTCTGGTCTTAATGGTGGTTGATAGTCTCTGGGAATCTCTGGAACAGCCATGGGAAGAGGAGCAGGCAGTGCATGAGGCTCAAACTATCCCTTCCTCCAGGCTCAAAGAACAGTCCGTTTTTGTAATACCATCTCCTGAGGAGGATGTTATACTACAGATTTTTCTCTAAACCAGATGCAAAAACCAAAAACTTGAATCCAAATGTCCTCGGTCAAGTGAAAACATTGTGAGACCTCAGAAATGATCACTCACCAACCAGTGTTTTCCTGACGTGTAATTTGGTCAGTTATCACTGGCTTTAGAGAGGTTCTGGGTGGTCCCTTGTCCTCAGGGAGCTCTAGAGGTTTCATGGTTTCAGTTTCTGGAGATTTCTGCTTGCCTAGGAGTTTCAGGGAAACTGAACTTGCTGAGGAAGTCAACTGCAGAAGGTAGCTCCACACCCAGGGAGGAAAAACCTAATTAGGATTCCTCCCCTTCCTTAAAACCAGGAGTTGGCCTCAGCAGGCCTGGATGGAGGTGAATACCTTTAAGTTCTGATCCTTCACACACCTGCCTAAGAAAGATGCTCAACTTAAAATTTCAAAACATTTTATAATGATCTATACATTTTTTATAAGTGCCATTCTGCCTCCCGCCTCTTTCAACTGTCAGAACTGCTAAGGCTCACTATTTTCCCTGCCCCAGGGCCCAAGTCTTTGTTACTTGGGTGGTGTGAGTCTCTGATTCCTGAATACCTTAATGTCTTCTTCTAATTTGAGGTATGCAAAGTAGGTTTTCTGACTTTAAAACCATCCCCTGCAATTTGGTTGAAAAGCTGAGCACATTTCACAGCAACAGGATGGGGACCGTCCAAAGTGGATGGAAACTGCTCAAATGAACAATTTGCATTTACTGTCCTCCTGTGGGAAAATAAATGCAGAAACATCTGCTGTGAAAGGTAAGGTCTCATCTTCAAGTGTTTCAACTTTCTCAGTCCCTGTTCTGTGTAGCCTGGCAGTCACAGGAGGGGTTTAATGTGCACGTGCAGGGGAAGCCTAACGCCCTGCATATGGTCTGAGGTAGCACAGTTGGGAATGAGAGTGTGGAAAGGAAAACCAGGTCAGTTGGTGTGGAGAGCAAGACAGAAGAAATTCCCAGTGACAAGGCAGTTGGCTGACAGGTGTCAGCAATCATCCCTGAGCAGTTAAGGCTGTCCCCCCAAATAAGAGGCTTGCCTTCTGAAATAATAATAAATACAGAAAGCACAGCATGGGCCTCTATGTGATCAGAAAGCAGCATTTCATACCTTTCCAACCTGGCCAAGCATTTCCCTTTACAAAGTCGGGGCAACATGTGCTTATTGAAATGAATCAAGTAGAGGACAGATCAAGATGCCACCACTCTGAGTCCAGTCCCCATTCTCTGATCTTGGGGAACGTGTGTAGGTATAGACACCAGTGTCCCCTTCATAGCAGCAGATGGTAGGAACATCAGGCAACACCAGGTCCAGAATTTTCATTCAGTTAAGGTTGATTTTTCATCAAGTGTCTCTTCAAAGTTGGCTTTCTTTCTTTCTTTCTTTCTTCTTTCTTCTCTTTTTTTCTTTCTTCTCTTTTTTTCTTTCTCTTTAGTCCTGGGGAATGAACTCAGGACCTTGCACTTGCCAGGCAGACTTTTAATCCACTGAGCTATACCTCTGGTCCAAAGTTGGTTTTCTTCTTTGCCTTCAGGATTTCTTTTTCTGATTTCATTATTCTCCCAAGTTTAATATCAAAACTGGTTGGAAAGGAGTGGACATAGTGTCTGTGAGTGTGTGAGGTTGAACAGGAAAAGTTAATCCTTAGAGATCACAGTGATGCCCACCTATAGAAAAGATTCTCCTGAATCCAAACCATGGCTGGCTTGACCTTGCAGGTCAGTGGATACGACTGTTTTGAAGTTGTTCAGCTGTGACCTTGATTCATCTCTTTGTCTCTAATAAGACCACTCTTTAAATACAGTTTGGTTCTACTGGCCAAAGATCTTAAAACAAGCACTAAGCTCAGACCTGTCACTTGTCCCTCTTCCCTGCCCTTAGGGATGGCTCTTATCTTGTTGGTCTTGGCACATTCTTACATCCTGCATCTATGGGCCCCAGATGAAACCCCCAACTGTGACCAGCTGGATAGAGGTCACCAAGGAAAACCTCTCATCACACAAGTCACTTCCTTTCTCAGGCTATAGCCCCAGGCTGGGTCATCCAGAGGTAGGGAAAGTAGGACAACTTAAGCTGAGAAAGAGATCATGCAGTATATTTAGATATGTGTGTATGTGCGCGCACGTGTGTGTGTGTATGTGATTCATACTGACATTGCTACTATACCTTGCTTAAGGGCGACTTTGAAATTATCTCCATTTCTCTTCTGTTTCTGAAGGCCGCAGTGATCCAAACCACGCAATTCACCAAAATTAACACTGATGAACTAGCTTTGTCTATACAATTTCATTTTTTTAAGAACCAGCACATGTCTATTTTCTGTCTCCAGATATTGCCAATTATACGTGCTCAGGGTATAGATGTAGCAGGGACACACTTGGGAGCCGTCTGCGTGCAGAGACTTTCCTCATACATCCTCCTCCACAAGTTTTGCTGCCTGAAATCCTTAAACAGAAAACTATGTCTTTCGTCTTACCATCTGATATAAGGCCTCTATGGCAGTATGGTGGGACAAATGATCATTGGATATCTCCAACTAAGACTTCAACACAGTATATAAATTTTTGCCAGAGGCTGAACTTTGTAGGTAGCTGGTGGTGGGACAGGAAGGGTGTTTAAAACTTGATGGTGGGACAGGAAGAGTAGTTAAAACTAGAAGATCCTTAACCATCATTGAATGGATGTAGATATCTAGAGTTGCAGGAGAAGAGACATGCCCTTTGGGACAATGAAGGCAACTTCACCTTCTCTTCAATATGCCTGGTCTATCATTTGAAGAGTCTGTTATGGGACAAACACGCATGTGTGCCAAGCCCCTTGGTGAGGGCAAAGCTGTCTTTCTGCTCTCAGACAATTGCAGCAGTGGCTCACACTTAAGGATTTCCTTGGGCACCAAGCCTAGCAGCACGGAAAGCTAGGTCTCGATTTACATTAGCCCCTATATTCTGATGCACCACAGAGCTGGGACTTGCCTGTGAGGCCCAGTCCTCACTCACATGAGGAGAGAAGTAGTGACTCAGCCCTGCGCTTTCCAGTCATTTGCTCTGGTGCACATTCCCGTGCAGGAGTCTCTAAGCCCATGCAATGCAGATCTCCATGGGGGAGGGGAAATGGGGGTGGACAGAATATCAAGGCAGAGTCTGCTCTTGACCCAGTCACCCTTCGGGTCCTTCAAAGGCCAAGCCAACTTTTAAGAGATTCTAAGAAGAGGAAGTTTTCAGAAAAAGCGCTATTAGAGGATGAAAGCAAACTCCCTTTTCTCCTTTACCGCTTGTTCTCCCGCCTCACGCAACTGGCAAGCTCTTTCCCAAGTCAGCTGCTTCCTTGACAGCTTCACTTTTCTCCTGATGGCTTTGGAACTATCTCTCCCAAAACTACAGGCAAAGCACGCAGCATGTAAGCCTAATGGCAACTTGAAACAGCGGGGGTTCACCTTGGTTGGGCACACATGGGCCTGGATGAGGAGACGACAAAAGCGGAAGAGTCGCCACAATGTTCTGGAATTGCCAGCTGTATTTTAGCTATTGTGCATAATATCATATCATCAGTAGTATTTGGTTTCACTATTAGCATTTACTTCAGCACAATTAAAGTCATTTTATTTCTTAAAACATTTGACAGTCATGTTTATATTTATGGCCTGACTTTGAGACTTTAATTTTTTTATGCTATCTTTTTGTTAAAAGCCATAGGAAAAGAAAATGAAAATTACTCATTTTTTCTGGACTCATGCTTAAAACAACTCTGAATTTATTTCCTAATGTTTCCTGATTGATTGCCTTGGAAATAAATAACCCCAAATGATTCCATTATATTTATATTTCTGTATCAGGAATATTTCCTTTATTGCTCTGGTTCTGAGACAGATTCCCAAGAAAGTGCATAAAATATCAAAATAGCATTTGTAATATCTGCCAAGCCTGAACACTTACATCTCAGCAAGAAAATGTGTAACTAGTGAGCAAGCTGCCTGTTTGTCAAATATAAATGTGGCAAATTCGAAGGTGGCCCCTCTTCAACTAAATTGTCTCAGCATGCTTAGCAGCAGGGAGAGTGTTTGCTATGGAACACAAGCAAAAAAAATCAATCTTTGTATTATATTTCCAGGAGAGTATTATATTAAGTTCCACAGAGAAATGATGAGATGTTCATGGTAAAATGGCACATTTTCTTTCAGAATCACCTATTCCATTTAAATGTGATCAATTCTTCAGAGCGCGTCGGTAATGTTCCACTGAGTCACAGCCTCCTCTCTGCCTCCTTGCTGTGGTAGTCTTCCCTGATTGAGAGGATGTTAATGAATTCTGAAATGTGACTCCCAGCTCGGATTTCCACGCAGCCTGACCTGCTGCAAACTCACCCTGACTCCACGTACATGCTTTTCGAGAGACACAATTTTGTCTTGTCTGGAGAGCAATGTAATTAGAAAGCAATTTGGCCCACACACGCAGCTTCCCTGGTCAGTCGCTGGGCTCTGCCTCCCCCTGGGCTTCATGGAGCTGGTTTTGTTCTGCCTTGGCTGCCCTCCGAGATGTTCAGCAGCTCACAGGTCCGCACCCTCACTCACTTGCAGCCCAGGCTTGGCCAGACTCCAAGAGTGTCAGGTGCTGTCTGTTTGGAAGCCTTGGGGACCACACTGGAGCCCAGTGTTAGCCCTGAGTCCCACATGACCTCTGGGCAAGTGCTGTGACGCCTCTATACAAAAGAGACTGAGGGACCTGACAGCAGCTGCCTAACCACACTGTCTGCCTGGTTTCCTTGATTTTATTTACTGTGCTCCTGAAGTTCAGAGGGCATCAGTGGCCTATTTGTCTCCCTCATTATACAGCTCACATGCTTTCCTTCCTGGAATCTGTCCCTCAGGCTCCATTTGGAAGCCATCTTTAATTCATTCCTTCTTACATGTACTAAGTTGCCATATTCCATAAATTCGGACTTCTCATTTGTGCACGCAATATCCTAATTCGGGCCTCTTACCCAAGCCACAGTAACAGCTTCCCAGCTGTTTTTCTACACTCGATTTCATTTTCTCTAATTCTTACATTCCCATATGGTCAGATTACTTTTCCAAATGCATATCACTAGAAGTTTTATAATGCCATCTCTTACTCAGAGATTTCCAGTGGTGTTACAAGGCCGAGAATTTCCTTAGCTGGTATTCTGGTCCACTGTCAGTTCTTATAAATAAAGTTTTATTAGAATATAGTCATGGCCATTCCTTTACAGATTTTTTATTAGTTGCATTTATGTTATGGTGGCAGAGAGAAGTCATTTAAACAGGGACTGCTTGACTTACAAAGCTTAAAATACTTATTATTTGGTGCATTGTGGAAAGCGTCAGACTATTCCGTCCCAAAACACCTTAAGACCGCTCTCTTCTGGAGGCTTGCTGACTTCGTCATCAATGTGATCTCTCTCCTCTCACGCCATCACACTTGTCTGTGACATTTTATGTGTTCTCACTTCTATTGCAATATTAATGCATATCTCATTACATCCCCTCTTGCTCTAGTCACTTTATTTCTTTTTACGTATTTAGTACAGGATCTACAGGGTCTCACTATGTAGATCGGACTCCTAATGATTCTCCTGTTTTCAGCCTCCCAAGTGCTGGGATTACAGGCATGCACTAGTATGACCAGTCTGGATTGCCTTCTCAGCGTGCACTGGGGGTGGGGGTGGGGCGGCATGGCATGCCAGGGATTGAACCCTGGCCCCTGTGCTGTACCTCTGCAGGCACTTTAGTCTGCTGAGCTATCTAGCCAGCCTCTCTAATCACTTTAAACTTCTTGAGAGCAGAAGCTATACCTTTCCTACCATTAACCCCCTCCCCATACTTGAACATAGTCATTCAATTGATATTTGAAGACTTATTGG
>PVKN010005068.1:0-31768 GCA_004027915.1 Capromys pilorides
TTTCTGGTTTAATGTTTCTCCATAGTGCCCTAACTGTTTAATTTTCAGGCTATAATTGTTTGATTATCACTGAGATGTGACATTTAACTACTGCATTAGCTCTCCTTCCATTTATGTATTCTTCAGGAGCCTTACTGTTTCTCACCATTGAACTACATTCCCTGGTTCCAAGTTCCTACCTCTATTTCATTACACAGGACTCATTTAAGTACTGTAGTGCTGTGGGGAGGGGTGAAGTGAGAAAATCTGGTGGCATTTAAGAAAGCACAATGAGTGCATCCATAACACCTAGTTCTACAACTGCCAGATCTGGAATCTGGTTATTCAGAGGTTTTACCAAGAGAGCATCCTTTGCCTGTAATGCTCCCTTAGTTTCTGGGAAGACTAATGTGCATAGTATTTTTGCACAGAACAAAGCAATACAACTGTTTATTATAGTGTTTTATATATTGTATAGAATATTACATAATATACAATGTTATATAACTATATATCATACAGTATTTTATTATATTTTATATTACACAATAATTTTGCTGTTTCCAGGAAAAGAAGCATACAGTTATCTGATATAAACACAAGAAAGCAGATTTTCAACCCACCTGTGCTCTAACTTTGCTGCCTGTTGCTGTTTCTATGCAAACTGAAGACTAGACGTGCAATACTGAATATGAAGATTCTTATCGCTGTACGGAATGCCAAGAGTTTGCCTTCTCTGCAGTGCTGAGGACCCAGCCATGTTCTGTGTGCACGGCAGATGCGTCCTGCAGGTGAGCTTCCTCGCTGAATCTAAACACTTGTTCAGAGAGGAGTAACAGAAAGGAAAACTTAAACCTCTTGTAAGCAAATCAAAAACAACAGACTCTATGCTCACAAAGTCATTTTCACTCTGTCCAGCATAGGGCTGCTGATCATTCTGCTGCCCATCCCTAGCCTTTTACCAGCTTCTCCTAAAATTCCATTTTCCACAGCAGTCTCACGTTCAACCTAAGTGCCCAAAACAAGCCATGGACTTCACAAGTAGGTTTAGGCCACTTGTTAGTTTGCTTTATTCTTTCCAATAAAATGAATGTACCCAGGTGATGGAGAGGTGACAGTTGCCAGTGAGTTGTGCAAAACCTAAATCAAAGGGAAAATCGAGGAAGTTCTAAGGCACAGGTCCAGATTGTGCATGGCATATCAGATATATTCTGGAAAGATTTTGTTCTGCAGGACTATGTTTGGCCTGTGAACCACTAAAATGCCAGTCTGAGCTAGGAGGCAACAGGAAGCTGCCTCAGGCATTTTCTTTGCTTTTTATTTTGCAATACAGAGAATACACAGCTTGCTTTGTGTTCAGAAGGCCCAAAAGAGATAGCCAATGCATGTGAATGATAGTGGATTTTATTAAAGTACTACATATGCTTTTCGTTTTTAATTAGCATTTGTTTACATTACCCATTACTTTTTTATTTATTTATTTTTTAATTTTGTCTGTGTGTGTGTGTGTGTGTGTGTGTGTAACCAGGGATCGAACTCAGGACCTTGCACTTGCCAGACAGGCACTTGTGCCCCTGAGCTATCTCCACTGCCTCTCCCATTACTTTTTTAAAAAGAAGACTGCTGTATTGTACCATCAAGGTCAATTTAAGTTTTCTTAATTACTTGACATGTTTTCTATTTAAAGATATAATTTATACATTTGTTCATTCTTTACTTTTTGTTTTTAATTTTCTGAAAATTTACAGAAGCAGGGTCTGTTAGGCTTCATTTGTCTAACAAAGAAACTGAGAGCCTAACTAAACTGCAAATGAAGGAGAGTAAACTCCAATTTATTTTAAGTGTAGCAATGAAATAAATTCTTCCATGTGGGACTGATACATCTTTCTCATACCATGTTTTCTCCTTTACAGGACACAGTGGTTCCCTTAAACAGAGCTCTCTGAGAAAAGCAGGTAGAGGAGTCCGAGTTCAAGCTCACCTAGGAATTCAGTGAAAGAGACACAGGTTTTAAAAAGGGTGAGGCACGGAGCAACATGCAAAGGCCTTGGTTTCAATTCCCAGCCCTCTGAGAAGGGAAACTGTGCAGTGTTCATTCAACAGCCGATGTGTACCTCTTAATTGTTTGTACCTACATTGATCCCTTTCTAGAATTCTTGGGATACAAGTCTAAGATTTTGTTTCTTCTCTGAAGCAGGTTCCTTTCAGATTAACATTCTTAACAGTGCTGCAGTATTCTACTTGCAGGCAGAAGCAAACATGCCCCAGATGGCAGTGTCTGGCCCATTACCTCTCCAGTTTTATTTTCCTAATTGACCTCTAAATTGATGATTTCTCTTTTGAAACTTTGACCAACATCCCTTGATGTCATGATCAACGTCACCTGTTCTTTGGGACAGACAAAAAACAAAACAAAAGCAAATTTACATTTTTGAACTGGGAAATATGATGCAAGCAGAACTCTGAAAGCAAATAAGAGGGGGAGAAAAGAAACTTCCTCTGCCCGATTGAGGTCTTGCACAGTTAAAAGTGCCACTGGCACAATTTTCTTTCTGCATTCACATTTCAGGCAGAAGGAAGGAAACACTTGCTATAGGCACAACGGAAAAAATAAGCTATAAGCCCCTATGGCAAGCTCTACCTGAACTTACGTAAGACACCCTCAAGTGTTTGAGGTGGATTGTCACAGCATCCCTAGCTTGACTGGCACAGGCAATGGAAGAACCAGGTCTCACCTGTCTCTCTCACTTAGGTGCCAGTCTAGGTAAGGCTGTAGGAATGGACTGAATGGTGCATTATTTGAATTTGCAGAGGAGAGAATGAAATATACCAAAAATGTCAAGTGCATTTCCACAGGACAAGGTGCAGTGCTCTAAACATGAAGAGCACGGAATGTGATTTGAGAATAAGAGGGGCCAAGAAGTGATGTTAGTGTATAGGGAGAAAGACTCTGGAGTCACGAGACAGGGAAAGAATAAATGTTGGAAAGCAAGGCACAGTCAGCCTGAAATCCTTGCCACCAGAGAAAGCCCACTCATGGAGGGAAGGAGCCCATAGCCTCCCAGGGTCCTGTAAGTTTAAAGTTAAGAGCTTCCCACGAAGTGAATGTGCCCACTTCTGTCACCACTCTACCTTGGGGCATTTCACACTCACTTGTATCATGCAAGTGGTTGCCATCACTGGTCCCCTTAAAAAACTGTTGTGCGACCACTTCTCTAGCTACTCCTGCGCAGATGTTTGACTCAGTATCTGGTTTGATTTGACCCCTGGGCCTGCTTTGTTTTGGGCTGTCATTGGAGGCTACACAGGAGCTGAAAATATTCCCCATTTGCTTAGCTTCCATTGGCCAGCTCTGCTAAAGGCAGAGGCAGACTCTCCTGATTTTCCTTCAGCTGGCTCCTGCCCATATGTGCATATACCTCTCCTCCTCCAGCCACTTCTCTGAAGCAAAAGCACTAGGCCAGTTGGAATGCATCCTAGGGTAACCTGGTAACCACTTCTGTCACCTCTCTGTGACGTCTCACACTCACTTGCAAGTTTAAAATGCCAGGCTTCTTCTTTTGGTGCGACTTTTCTGGTCTTGGTGCAGCAGCACAGATTGCCCATTTTGAATGTATCCTATAGTAGCCTGGTAACCAGGAGCCAGTCAGGAGGAGAATTCCAGCCACATGTCCACCCAACTCTCACCTAGGTACTTTATTTAAAAAATACCATAAACCAGGCAGAACTCCCTCCCACTCCACACCTCAGTTCTAGGATGCCTATTTTCAAGTGTTGCCTGGAGTTTCCCTGGGTTTTGTAGCTCTACAAGTGGTTTGTGCCAACAGAGTTACTAGAAAGCAACAGCTAGTAGTGGGTTGGTTCTGTGGACAAATATAGCCAGAGTCATACAGCTTTTATTTTCTCATGGAATCCTTTGTGTCCAAATTGTTGAATGTTTTGGACCTCAGTACTCCTCCACTGTCTTTCAAGCAAATATTCGTTTGCCCCTTCAACTTGGAACCCTGGTCATACTCTTAACTACTACTTCTGGCTCTGTCTTGAATTAAATTCTGGGCACCAAATCCCCACTTCCTGGAGGGAGGAAACTCTCTCTCCATCTCTATACAGCTCTTTTACTTTCTCACCTCAGTTTGTCCCTTCCACAGAGATTCCAAATTTTTTTCTTTTGCTAACAAGTCATAAAGCATAAGTTTCTCTTACAAAATTGAAACATTATAAAATGAGGTTCCAAGGCCCTGCTCTGATAAGGATGGAGAACAGTTAACATTTTACAAGTACTGTGCATTCTGTTGTTCTAACAGATATACTCATGTAAGCCTCATATGTAACTCTATCTGGTATTTGATATGTTTTCCAGCAAATTAAAATGCAGTATTACTTTACCATGATAATATGACACTCAGGGTGAATCTAAACTAGTGTGGATCCTGAGGAGTGTGGGTCAACAGAAGCACATTAAGCTGATTGTATGAAAGTGGAGTGGAAGTAAAACTCCTGGAATGTGACAGTGAATATTAGGCTTTGCATTAGGGGATAGAAATTTCCTTCCTTCATGTGGATTTTACTTTTTATTAACTTATTCTTTCCTTCCTTCCTTCATTCATTGGTACTGAAATTCAAAGTTAGGACCTTGTGCTTGGCCAACAGGTGCTGAGCAACTAAGATATATCTTTGGCCCTCATGTGTATCTTAAATGTATCTCCCTCAGCAACTTTAAGTCTGCTTCATCCCTGGCACACTATGTATGGCACAGTCCTAACTTGCAGTGACTCTGAGTCAAAGTAAAAGCAAAGGCTTATGGAATGCAGTTCTCTGAGTTCACACTGCCTGGCTGGGCTGCAGCATAGGTACAAGCCCAGATCCATCTGAATCCTTTGTAGAGGACAGAGAAAATGTTTCCATTTTAACCTAGAAATATGAAGATGTGGTTTACTCTGAAGCTAACCCCTAATCTCCATGTATTTGGAAGATGACTGAGTTTGCGGGAGTTACATCTGCCCTGATGTCAGAAGGAGGACTGGCTAAAGGAGACAGAGCATTATGGGCATCACTGGGAGGTTTTTCTCTCTTCCTGGCTTTTTCCTTCACTTTCAATATCCTGGAGGCTGTGAACAGATTTCTGCTTGCAGGCTGGGCACCTTGAATTTCTGCCTTGAACCTCTCAGACTCTGAACTAAAATTATAAGGCAAAAAGAAACCTTTTAGTGTATTTCAGGCATTCTAATTGTTTCCTGTACTGTTCTTTCAATCCTGGAAACAATCCAGATGCCCATTAATTGAGGAATTGAGGAAGGTGGTTCTTTTACACAATGGAGTGTTATTTGATCTATAAAACAGGATACATGTAGGCATTTTTTCAGTAAACTGCAACTAGAAACCATACTCTTAAGTGAAATAAATCAGACCCGCATGTGCAAAGTTTGTATTATCTCCTAAGTCTGAGAACCTGAAAGAGAAAATGGAACCTGAAGTGCACAATAGATACTGGGGAAAAGGAATAAACTTGTTCAAAAGGAAAGAGTTACGGAGTCTCAGAGCAGGCCAGGAGAGGGATTAGGGGAAAGAGCTATATGTATATAGGCAGGATAGGTTTGACAACGCACTACATTTTTACTGGTCTACGAAAAGGAAGAGCTCATGATTTATTTGTTTATCCTCTTCAATTTTTGTCTTTTCTCTCTTTCTAATTTCTTACACATTTCTTTCTTTTTTTCTTTCTCCAATTTGTCAGGCATATGTCTAATAGTATGAATAACTAGTTGGAAGATAACAGCATACATATAAGAATATTGTGAAATTTATATTGTTAAGTGAAATTCTATATCACTTGCAATTTTCTGATTTAATACTATTTTGAACCCTCTTTGAAAAATAATAATAAAAAAAAAATAAACCTGTTTTAAGTTGAGTCAGTTCCATGGAGGAAAAGAAGTAAGGCACTGAGAGTCCTAAATGAGCTGAGGTCACTATCAAAAGGACAGTCTGGATAATAGTTAAGGGACTAAAGGAACTGTAACACCAGTTGACAGATGGTTTACTGAGAAGTAAAAGCGATAGGCAGTTCTGGTGACTTGGTTACTCAGGAGGCAGTAGAGGAAGATTACAAGTCGAAGGGAATCCTGGAAAATTCCCACTTATAATTTCTGCCTACAGAAAATGAGAACCCAATTGTTGAGTCTTTCAACTATTTCCCGTACAGTTTTGTTTTTTGTTCATGAACTGTTTGCCTAACCCTGTATCTTCAAGGTTTCTATCTACTATCACTTCTATCAGGTATAGTGTTTCTGTTCCAATACCTACCTCTTAAACCATTTTAACTTTAATTTACTGAATGGCATCATATCTGGATCTAGTTTTAGTTTTCTGCATGTGAAGAGTGAATTTATTTAGAAACATTTGTTAAAGAGGCTATCTTTCTTGCAGTGAACATGATTGGCCTCTTTGTCAAATATAAGTTGACTGAATGTGTTTGTAGATGTATCTGCATCACCTAATCTGTTGCACTGATGTTGTCGTCTGTTTTCCTGCCAATACCATGGTGTATTTACCACAGTAATTTTTAGTATAATTTCAAGTTAGGGATTGCAGTGCCTCCTACCTTGCCTTGATAGCCTTTTTGTTCTAAGTCTTATCTGGTTCCAAATAAGTTTTAGGAATATTTTCTCTAAATCTGTAAGGAATATTGGTGGCGTTTTGTTAGGGGCTGCATTAAATATATAAAACATTTGTACAAAAGCAAGATACTATTATTTTCTAATTTTTATTCAAAAATAAGAATTTTGTGACTATGGCCATTTTCATAATGTTGGTTCTTCCTCTCAGCAACAAGTAATAATTTTCTAGTCTCTGAAATCCTCTTCAGTCTTTTTTCAGGGTATGGTGATTTTCATTTTATAGATTTTTGATTTTTTTCTTAGGGAAATTCCTAGGTATTTCATATTTTATTTGGATGCTTGTTATGGTTTCTGTGTATCCCCCTCCACCCCCAAGCCTCAAGCAATTATTGAGGCACATTTTTACAGAGAATAGTAACTGAGACAGAATTTGGTACCAGAGGAGTGGTGTCATTGCTGTGGCTAAACCTTACCATGTGGGTTATGAGGTTTTGGGAATGACTTATGGAAAAAGACAGGACATTTTCAGAGATGTCACCTACAAGAGAAACTGTGGAACAGCTTTGGCTGTTCTGTGTGGGAGATTCTTTCCAGAGCTCATACCAGAAGGCTGATAAAAATCCTTCCTGTAAAGACCAGGCCAGGGAGGTTTCTGCTGGAAAGAAAGACTGCATTGGTTGTTGGATTCCAGATGATTTGTGTTTTGGCCTGAGAGAAAGTTCATATGTGTTTTGCTTATGTCCAGAGACTTTGCCTGAATCTGAGATTAAGCACTGTGGACTGATTAGTATTTCAAAAGATGTTTCCAAGCAGCCAAATACTGGGGCAGTGACACGGTTGTTGTGGGCTTTAGTCAGAATTACATGGAGAATCAAAGCAAAGACTTCAGCAAGATGATTTAATTTGTGAGTTTGGCCTGAAAGGAAGTGCCAACAAGGCTGTGAACTTTAAAGATAAAACAGAGAATCTCCATTGCCAAGAAGAAGCAAGAGAATGGAAAAGATGTCCTGAGGGAATCACAGGAGGCAGCAGTTCTCCACCATTTTCAGCCTCAAAATTTCAAGGGCAAGGGACTTTGCCTTGAGGAGAAAACTGCAGAGCACCATGTTCCTGAATGGTGATAGCAGTTACCAAGATGGCACTGTCTTAGAAAATTTGTTCCTCATTTTGAAGGTCAATGTGCTCAGCAATCCAGGCACTGAAGCCTTATAGCCAAGAGAGAGGAAAGCCTGACTACTGACTACTTCAGCTGGCAGCAGACCTTGGCATCATTCTGTGGCATTGGTTTTAGACACTTGCAGAATGTAGGAGTTCTGAAGTTAAGAAGGCTTTCACCTGACTTCAGAAGAAGGCCATAGAGGCCAGGCAGCATGTTCTTGAGAGGGCATTGTGCGAAGCAAGAGACTTTGAAGCTTAATGTACAGGGAAGCTCCAGAAGTTTGGAAAAGCTAGAAATGTAGATCATTCAAGGGAAACTGTAAGGAAGGAGCAAAGTCAGTATATAAGCAAGTACATGGGAGCTACCCCAAGAGTACCATAGGGGCACAGCCACGTGATGGTCACAACTTGCCACAGACTGCTTTGAATGTTCCACATGGAAGTATAGGATTTAATGTTTGCCCTGCTGGGTCATGGACTTGTGATAGTCCCAATGCTTTGAATTCCCCTATTCTTTGAAACTTTTGGAAAGATGTTTATCTTGTTTCTTTAAATGTTGAAAGAGTTTAACTTTTCTTTTGTACAAGGTCTCACAGCTAAGAGTTTGCCTTAGATCTTGGAGGAGACTTGGGACTTGGAATATTTATTCTCTTTCTTTTTTACCTTTTTATTTTTGGGACTTGGAATTTTTGACAATGCTAAAACCGCTGGGACTTTGGCAACACATAGAAATGAACTAAAATATGTCTTGCATAAAGGGATGCACATAAGCCTTTGAGAATTCAGGGGCAAAATGTTATGATTTTTGTGTATTTGTCCCTCAAAAGCCTCATGTAGTCATTGAGGTATGGTTCTATAATTTGTGAATAATTCATAATCCAAGGCTGGAATTATGTGTCTGAGTACTTCTTGGATTATGTGTGTGAATGTTACACCCAGTCTAAATGTATAGCCTGAATGTAACATAAAAGAGACAGAGT
Source organism: Capromys pilorides (assembly GCA_004027915.1). NCBI lineage: Eukaryota > Metazoa > Chordata > Mammalia > Rodentia > Capromyidae > Capromys > Capromys pilorides. The sequence continues at coordinate 8,735 of PVKN010005068.1, forward strand.
CAGAGTTGCTCTTTGCAGGAATTGTTGCTGTTATTCCTCCCTTTTGCTCTTGCTATTTTGCTACCTTCCACCCACTATTTTGCTGCCCTCTGCCATGTGCCAGTCTGCCTTGGAATCAGCTGAGAATACTCTGAATCCTCCTGTAACTCGAGTTAAATAAACCTTCCCTTTTTTCATTGTGAGTTTACTTGTCCCAGAAGCTAGAGAACAGTAATTGAGACATTGCTTTGTAAAGGGTTTTGTTTCTCTGATTTCTCTCTCAATGAGCTTGTTATCTGTGTAGAGGAATGCTATTGATTTTGGGGTGTTGAATTTGTGTCCTGGTATGCTACTGAATTTATTAATTATAGGAGCTTTTTGATGAACATTTTTGGATTTTCCTTGTAGAGTATTATGTCATCTGCAAATAATGATAGTTTGACTTCACTTTGCCGATTCTCATTACATTTATTCTTCTCTCTTGCCTAAGGCTTTCTCTTCTATTACCAGAACTATATTAAGTGATAGTGGACATCTTTGTCTTGTAACTGATTTTAGAGTGAAAGCTTTCAATTTTTGTCTGTTTAGAATGCTGTTAGCTATGGTTGTCATGGATGGCTTTTATCAGATTGATTCAAAGACCTTGTACTCCAGTGTTTTGTGGGTCTTTGACTATGCATGACTGTTGTACTTTTTCAAAAGCTTTTTCTGTATCTATTGAGAGGATCTTTTTTTTTTCTCTATTGATAAAGTGTATTATGCTTACAGATTTGTGCATATTGAACCATCCTTGCATCCCTCAGATGAATCCTACCTGGTCATGTTGCATAATTCTCCGGATGATGTGCTGCATTCTATCTGCTAGATATTATTGATGAGTTTTGCATCTATGTTCATGAGAGAAATTGGTCTTTTAATTGACTTTTTTGGTTGAATCAATCTAGTTTTGCTATCACTGTAATACTTACCTCTAGGAATGAGTTTGGGAGAATTTCTTTCTTTACAATTTCATTGAAGAGATTAAGAAGTATTGATATTAAGTCTTCTATAAATTTCTTGTAAAACTGAGCTGTGAAGGGTCAGACAGATAGCTCAGCAAAATAAAGCCCCTGCTTAGGCAGAGTACAGAGGCAGGGGTTCAGTCCCCAGCATGCCATGGCAGCCCCGCCCCCCAGGGCATGCTGAGATGACAATGGTTATAATTGTTATATATTGGCTTATTTTTGTCACATTACCTTCTTGCTGTATGCTTCCTACATTTCCTGTGTTTAATCACTCACCCTAGTGGTGAGATTTTTTCTCCTGCTCTTGAAGTAGTAGTCATTTTGATCCCCTTCTAGGATGTCTTTTAGCACTCTGTGCAGGATTTCTTTGGTTGTCATGGAATTCTTTAGTTGCCCTTTCTCAAGGAAGTATTTAAGTTCTCCATAAGTTTTGAAATACAGTTTTTCAGGGTATATCAGCTTGGGTTGGTATTTGTTTTCTTATAGGACTTAGAATATTTCATTCTGTACTCTTCTTTCTTGATGGTTTGTGATATAAAATTTGTAGTTATGCTGATGGTTTTTCCTTTAAATTTGTTCTGTTTCTTTTCTCTAGTGGCCCTTAGTATGTTTTTCATTGCTGAATTTCTGAGATCTTGATATTGTATGACAGGGTTTAGATTTAATTATGTTGACATTACTTGGAGTTCTATATCCCTCAGTTGCTGAATGTCAGGTTGTTTCCCCATATTTGGGAAGTTTCCTAATGTTACTTCTGCCTATATACATTTTATGTCATTTGTATTGGTTCTTTCTTTGTCACTGATGTTTATCAGTTTCATGTTGTTCATCTTCTTGCAGCTGTTGAATTATTATTTCCTGGATCTTGTTGTTTTCACAGGATTTTTACTTATTCAGCAGCGACAGTGTGTTTTTCAAGGTCTGAAAGTTTATCTTTACTTTCACTCAAATGGTTTTGCCAACTTTCAGTGGAATTTTCCTTTTTCTGTATAGCTCTTTCAATTTGGTTCGTGTACTCATTTTATTTCCTGTGTTGCTCTTTGAAGGTTTCATCATTGTCTGTTCTCTATTTGTTTCATCAGTGTTTTCTTTAGAAATGCTTCATAACTCTTTCATTATATTTATTATTTATTTTTTTAAATACATTATTTCTGATCTGATTTCCTCTATACCCTTCCACCATTGTTTCTTTATTTCAGATGCTATTATTTCAGAGATTTCAGGCATGTCACTTCCAATTTCTTTTATGTTGCTGTCTCCTGGATTTGTTCTGGGTTGATCTGGGGCCTAAGATTGCATTTTTATTCTTCCTTTTGTCATTTTTCTATTTGAGCAAGACACTTGTTTTGATTTCTGTGGTACATTTTCTAAAAACTTTGATAGTAGCTAGCTGTATCACTGCAATCAGAACCTCTGTGTAGAGTCCATTCTTTAGGTATCTCTCCAGTGTAAGAGATTCATGTTATGTGTGTATCCCAAGATTGGTTCTTCTCTGTTGACTGAGAGTGAGATACTGGTTTTCATTTTTTATTGTCCTACATTCTTCAGTATAGGCCTTTTGTCAGGTTATTACCCAAGATATTATTACCCAAGGGAGAACATGTGGTTAAGGCATATATGGTATCCTATTAGCAGTAGTACAATTAAGAGTACTAATAAGAGCAAGTAAAATGTAGAAATTGAGAAAGTTTTGTAGCTAGTTGTCTTTTACTTTAGAACATAAGAACAAGCATTATAGTCATATAACAAAGCACTTCATGTATTGGAATTTGTGTTTGTATTTATGTTAGTGCACCTTAGTTCTGTTTGAGGACCTTTCTTGCATTTACCTTTGATTAATTTTTAATTTAGAGTATAGTAACTGATAAGGGATCTCTTTGAATCTTGTGTAAAAATATAGTCTGTTGTTTCAACTCCACTTGTCGAATAGAATTTCTTCCCTCTCATATTTTGGCCCATGTGTCAAAGATGAAACATTTGAATATGTCTGGGTAGGTTCCTCAGTCCTCAACTGTGTTTCACTGAACTGTGTTTCTGTTTTTGTTTGAGCTTCGTGCTGTTTTTATTATTGTTGCTTTGCTGTACGGCTTGCAGTTAGGCACTGCTATGCCTCCTATTTGGCTGTCACTGCCCAAAGTTTCCTTTGTAAACTTGCTGGTAGTTTGATTGTTACTGCATTGAATTCATGTAACGGTTATTGGGATATTGCCACTGTAGCAGTCCTAAGTTTATCCAGGAGCAAGGGCAATCTTTACGCTTCTTATGTCTTCTTCCATTTCATTTATCGAAGTGCTGCAGGGGCTTATTTGTTTAGTTTTTTGATAGTGGTCTTTCGCTTCCTTCTTTCCATTAATTCTAGGTAATTATTTTTCTTTAAGATACTGTGAGGTGTTTTTTTTTTTTTTTTTTTTTTTATAATTTCCTCCTCCTAGAGTTAATTTTTTGGGTGAATGAGTTTCTGGCAGGCCCAGGGAGGTTTCACTCATGTGCTGGGCCTGGACCTGGTTGCTGGATCAAATGAGCTTCACTCTTAGAGTTAATTTTTGATATACACAAATATTACTTTTGTGTGTTGATCTTGCATCCTACCACTTTTCTATGGTCATCCATTAACTTTCAGAGCTTTTGATGTTTTCTTCTGGTTTTTCATGTGGTATATTAAATGATATGTAAATAATGCTGACCTTTTCCTTCCCTGTATATATCCCTTTTTCTTTCTCTTATCCAATTGATCTGGCTAACATTCCAAGTACAATAGAGTACAAGTGATAGCGAACATCTTTGTCGTGTTCCTAGTTTTAGATATTATTAAAGATAATAAAGAGTTGTGAACAAGAGTATCAATCTGGGAAAGGGAAAAGAAAGTTGAAGTTTCCAACTAAAGGGAAATATATCCACATATATGTGTGCCTGGGTATGTGAGTACACTCTCTCTCACACACACACTCTCTCTCTCTCTGTCTCTCTGTCTCTGTCTCTGTCTCTGTCTCTCTCTCTCTCTCTAGAAGAAAACACAAAATAAAAGTAAGAAAATATAAATTGAAGGAAGAAAACAGCAAAAAGAATTCCTGCCGTGTTGAATGCATGGCTGTCTTGCGGAGGACACAGTTATGGGGGCAGTGCTCAAGATTACAACTGATCTGTGCATGCTGGTGGGTGGAAGGAGGTAGTCCTATCCCAGATCTGAATACAGCCATCTAAACACAGTGGAATTGGGAACAATGGCATCCTTTCAATCCTGTGCGACTCAGGCTGAGTTAGATCTCTGATCACAGAATTTGGGCCCATGTTCACCAGTTTCAGTTCCTCATCAAAACTCTCTTCAGCCTGTCCTCTGATGTTGATTTGTTTCCTGTGGCTTCCTTCACACATCCCCTCTGGAACTCAATGTAGTGTTGCTTACTGTGGAGCTGAGCAGCTTCTTTGAAACCAGTCTGGAATAAAGAAGCCTTCTTTGCTGTACTGTTTCATGCAGGTCTTACTACAGGGTTATTCAGTCAAGGTGTGTACAAGTGTCACTTGTTTTCTGTACAAAGACACTCTGGAACTGCTATCCAATGCTTTCCCTGCCAACTCCAGCTGTCGCTGACTCATTCAGCCCCACTATGGTTCTGCAGATTTTTTTGTTGTTAATTCCTCCCTAGTTCCCAGGTAACATCATCTCTCTTTGATTCCTCTCATGTTATTATTATAGAGACTATAGGTGCTGGATCCTGGAGAACCTGGGTTGCTGGAAATCACTGCTCCATCAAAATCTGATTTTTTTTTTTTTTTGTCTGATTATGGCTGTTTGTGGTTCTGTTTGTGTCACTCATCTGGATGTTATTTTTTTCCATGTCTAGATAGTTTTCCATTGTTCATTGTGTTAACGGGTTGTTTGAAACCTTTGTGATGTGTTCAGATTACTAAAATATATATTTGGCATAGGGTCTAGCTACACATCTGAGACTTGTAGTTATTCTGTAGTATTTTAGCATCCCCAGAACTGGGGTTGCAGGTATTTGCCACCATGTCTGTTCTCATGTTCGGCTCCACATTTCAGGGGCAGGGCTAGAATGGCATGCAGTACCAAGAATCTTGGTACTTCACGGGCAGGCAATGGGACCTCTGAGCTATGTCTCTGATGTGGTCTCTTCTGAGTTTTTATTGGTTCTGTTATTTTTCTCTCAGTCCAATTTTAGTTATCTAGGGTATCTTTTATTAATTGACAGACATCAGTTGTGTCCTCTAGGTCTGACAATATGGTTTTATGGTGGTTGGATTTGATACACTTTGAATCACGTTTTTGATCTCCAGGATTTTTGTACAGACCTTTTTTATATAGTCCCTTTCTTTTCTACACTAGGCTTTCATGTTTTATATCTTCTATTTTTAGCTGCACTAGCTATTTATTGCTATCTTCTGTGGACTTGATTATCATTAGTTTCATTAGGGTCAGTATCTGGTTAATAATATATTCTTAAAATTTTATAAGTACATTTTTTAGTAGTAGTATGGAACTCTGAAACTTGTGTTTTACAAGTTGACTAAGCTACACTCTCAACCCACCATGTATGTTATTAAGATTTTTTACCTCCGTTGGTACCCTGTCATACTTGTTGGCTCTAGAGTTTTTAATTCTATCTCTGTTGGTTTTCCCTGAGTTTTTATGAGGGATTTGGCAATATTTAGAGTCATTTTGTTAAGATTTGTGCTTTGATGTTCTATCAAACCTGTGTAGTTTTTATTAGTCTTTATTGAGGTGGCTGAACCTGTATCAAGGGTGTGTACTGAATCTCCTGATTGGTTTGACGCCAATATGTGAGCTTTATAAGCCTTTCCCCCTTTACCTGTGGGTGTTGGGAAATTTGTCTTGGCAACTAGAGAAAAGTAAATCTCTTTCAATGTTTCTGGATTTTATGCTGAAATCCCTCAAGTCACTACTGCAGACTTGAGATTGAACAGTGTGGCAGGAGTGGCTGTGTTGTCACGTCATTGATGGGGCAGCAAAAACTAGTTTGCTGTTAATTTCAAAATAGAGCCTAACCTAGGTGAGGAGAATCGTATGCAGTCAGAGGAAGCAGTGAGAAGAGGAGATGCTGTTTTCTAGTGGAACCCTGAGATAGCTCTTGGTGTGTAAAGTAGAGTGGTACCCTGTATATAATCAGTGGAAGAACAAGAATATTCACTCATGTATGTCAAGAGGCTCCAGGTGCAGAACAGCACCAGGGTCTCTTCATTGCTAGCATTGTAGAGTACAAGAAGCCCAGGACCTTCTGCTCATTATAGAGCGCTGGCAGATGAACAGCAAACTGGGGCACTCTGCTGAGAAGTAGGAACAAGGACTTCCCTGACTCTGCTCCATCAGCCACCAGAAGCCAATAGTACCCTAGCTACAAATGACTGAAATCATACCCCTGCTCTGCCTACAGCGAGGCAAGGGTATGCTCCTACCACCTAATACAGGAGCACCCACCTATATAAAACAAGTATTAATGAACATGAAAAATCAGAGAAGCACTAACATAGTTGTAATGGGGAGAAGTTAATACCCTACTGTTGCAAAGATCAACTAGACAAAATAACCAAGAAAGAAATATCAGAATTAAACCAAATGTAAACAAATGGATTTATTAGTCATCTACAGTGTTTCACCCTATCATATTAAAAAAAACATTATTCTCACTTGAACATGCAAATGTATCCAAAATAGGCTGTTGTGTGGTCTATTTGTGAATTTCAAGATCAATGGCAAAAGAAACTGCAAAATTGAATAAACATGGAAACTAACACCCTGCCAAAGAACCTATGGGTCACAAGTAAAGTTAAAGAGCAAACTAAGTAATAGCTATACTTAAATATTTGCAGTATGACATATCAGAATGTATTGGGTACAATGAAAGCAAGCCTTAGAAATTTACATTGGTCAATACACATATCAGGGAAACAGAACTTTCTCAAATAACCTAATGTTGAAGTTCAAACTTTAAAAAAAATTGCCAAGGCAAGCCCAAAGCTCATATGGTGGAAAAAATTATGAAGATTAGGGTAGAAATTAGTGCAATTGACACTAAGAAAACAATACAAAGAATCAATTAATCATAGAGTGGGTTTCTTGTAAGATTAAATAAAATGGATAAGCCATGTAAACAAGTTATTGGGACTGGAGCAAAACCAGTGCAGAAGGTATCTAGCCTTGGTGATCCTCTCTGTTAATGACAGTACGGACAGCTCTGAGAATGTTTCATTTTCATTGTTCTCAGCAAAATGCTAAGACTTTGTATTTTGGGCCCTATTGCATCTTCTTTCCAATTTATTGGGTATAAATAAAGTTGCAAACTACACTGGATCTGTCACTGGGTCTTCAGAGAGGTTAGATCCCACCTAGTTCTAACTTTCCTTTTCATTTGTGTCTAGATTTTCCTTAATTTCTCTTTACACATTCTAAGGGCACCAAAGCTGTGTGGGTTGCTGCATCTTGACTTCTCAGCAGACATGAAATCAATACATTCAGCTGTGTTCTGCAGCTGACACCTTCATACCCGTGGACTCACTGGACTGCCTGACTGAAGACACATAAAGGGTTGAGCTAAAGTAGCCACCGTGTTTCTGACATTGGCCATAGGAGGAAGGGTGAGGCAGCCCATGGTCCATGAGCAGGGCCTTCCCATTAGTGAGGATGCTCTTTCATTTGCATCCTAAGGTCCTCTTCCCTGTTGTCTGTGCCCTCTAAGTCCAGGAACTCCTTGAGGTAGGACATGAGTCTAAGGGCCCCATAGTGTGAGATCACTTTTTGATGAAGCTTGGCTGTCTCTTTCCTATGAGAACTGATTAACATTCTGAGAAGAAGATGAGCAACTGCTGTCCTTATGTGAGAGAATTTGCATGGTTAGGACACTCAACTCCATTGTTTCCCACTTGACTTACAGGAAGAGACGTGTGCTGGCCTCAAGGAAAAGATAGGAATTGGGGCACACAACAATTTACTAAAAGTGGCCATTGAGACCTAAATGTAGGAAAATGGGGGACCTGTGTGGAAGGGCAGAGAAGAGGACCCTGGCACAAAGAATCAGTAAGTCACTGCTGCCCTTCATCCCTCCAGCTCTGCCATGTCCTGCTACCCCAGCAGGAATTTGATCTCTGGATCCAGACCACATGATGAGTGCAGTTGACCAACAGCAATGACAGCAGTGTGCCTGAGGAGCACTATTGGTTTGGGTTTCAGGCCGTGTATTCACTCAGCGAGGCAAAAACTGAGGCTGTGGGGGCACTGGAGACAGCACCAGAGAGCCTTTTCCTGATCCCGGGTTCCCTTTCAAGCTGTCTACCTGAGGACAGCTGAGCATCTGGCCCCAGCTTCTGGCCCAATGCTAGAGAGAGGGAGGCTCAAATGTGGCTTATTATGTTTTTAGTGCTAGGTCTCACTACAGAGGTTGAACTCCTAGTAATCCTTCCTGCTTTTCAACCTCCCAAGCACTGGGATTTCAGGCATATGCCATCATGCATAATCTTAGTTGCCCTCTCAGCAGGCCCCATTGGTGAGTCCCGGGATCCAACCTGAACCCATGTGTCTCCCTAAGCAGGCACTTTAATCCACTGAGTTATCTGGCCTGCTCTCTAATGTGGCTCTTGCTAGCCTCACAGTGATGCAGTCTATTCCCAGAATCTTTCACTGCAGCAGGGTCTCCATTGGTCTTATCCAACTGTACCCCCCAGTTCTAAAAGAGCATAGCCATTGTCAAGCACTTAAGTGAGTAGGGCATGGTCCTAGGTGAGCAGATGACAGAGAGACTGCAGACATGAGCCTGGCCTCTGGCATCAGATGGGCTGTGCTGGGCTCCTCCCTCTTTGCAGATCAGCACTGGTAGTAGGGTGATTCCTCTGTGCTGCAGACTTCAGTTTCCTCCACTGTGAAGAGTGGTTTTGAATGATCTTATATGTCTGGCCCAGAAGCTGTCATGGATCCTCACACACAGAATGCAGGAGGTCACATATCATATGTTCTTGGTGTGTAGCATGAGGCACACAAGCCCTTCCATCCAGCTCTGCAGAAATTGAGAAGCAACAGCAGCTCCCCTGCATGTCCTGTGAGGAACCCGTGCGCAGCACAGACTTCTGCAGGGAGACATTGCCAATGTACTCAGCATGCCTTTGGGCAGCTCCTCCAGCTCCTGCCTGGAGGGAATCAACAGGAACTTTGTCACAGTAGCTTTCAATGGCCAGAAGAAGGTGTCCACACAAACTTCTCTCTCTTCTCCTCCTTAGTTCCAACTTAACTCACTCTGTGCCCACAATAGTCGACAGAAATATAGCTGCTGAATGCAGCCTCTAGGAGCTACCGAGGTGGCTGCTGGGCTAGGATGCCTAGCAGGATCTTGAATTCTGTTAGTGTCACCTTTTCCCACAGAACTTGGTGGTATTTGCCTAGTTCTTCCCAGCACCCTCCATCATCAACTTAGCTTCCAGTGCATTGTCTTCACTGTCAATTTCTACCATGTCCGTGGCCCCCAGATGCACCCTCCCCCCAGCACCCTGTCTCAGGGCTGAAAGCACAGCTCCTGTCTGGCACTCTTTAGATAGCAGGTCACAAATGTTGCTTCATTTAGCCAGGCAGCTGAGTCTTGAGCACTATGCAGCACACCTGTCCTCCTAGAGGTAGCCTTGTGGCTCAATGTGGACAGGCCAAAAACAGACAGTGATCAGCACTCAGGCCCTGATGAAGAAGAAGGGAGGGAGCCATGGGCCCTTGAGAGTAGGGGTCTCTGGCTGGGGGGCTGGTCAGAGGGGAGGCCTGAGGCGCAGGAGCAGGGGCTGAGAGAGGTGAGGTCAGGAAAGCGTTTGCAGCCCATGCTGTACTGAGTGAACCATAACTTTCTCACAAAGGGACACAGATCCTCATGAGGCTGGTGCAGTAGAGGACAGAGTGAGGTGGTATCTCTATGGAGTGGCATGATGCAGCCAGTGATGTATGGAGGCCTCAGAAGAGACTGTCATGGCAGGTCAGGTGAGAGAAGAGCTGCAGGGCCAGGGAGATAGTGCAGTGGTGTAAGCACCTGCCTGGAAAGTGCGAGGTCCTCTTTTGATCTTCAGTATCAAACACAAGGAGCTGTAGCAGGCCAGTGGCTGTGAAGTCTGTGGGTAGTTGGATCATGAAGCTGGCAAGTATGTTCACAGAGTATAGATTGATGTGTGCGTGGCCCCTCTCTCCTTCCAGGGCTCTGGAAACTAATGTGCCATTTGCACTTCCACTCAAGCGCTGATATGCAGTAAACACCGTTTTTAGCTAAGCCAGTCTGGTTTTAGGATCTAGGCTGGCTGTCAGCATCACACTCCTGGATCACACTGAGGCTGGGTCCTTCCTACCTGTGGTATGGCCCTCAAGTGCCCAGGCACCCAGGGTCTTCACTGTGGAAGCTACTGCTGTAGCCTCCAGTGTGGTGTAGACTACTGTGGAGGAAGTCTTTGTGTACTGGGGAAGTTCCTCCTGAGACGTGATACTACAATACCCAGCCATGTGGATCACATTGTTCGTGAAAACAAGAGCCTTCCCTAGATGGCATGGAAGATGGCAGGCTGTTGGGGGAGAAGGGGTGAGGTTATTTCAAAGGACACCCATGATAACATGGAGGCTACACTTGTGAAGCAAGAGAAGATAAGGCTGCCTTGGTCCCTCTGTGACCTCCTGTACTCAGTGATGAGGCTCCATGTACCCTACAAAATGACTCAAGAACCTGTGCCCTGATCCAACTGACAAGGTAGGATATAGATCTGGTAATTTTTCACAGGGCTATCGCAAAAGTCCTGGACAAGAATAAGCTGGATGCCTGCATGCTGCGGAGGTCAGTTCACATAGTCAGAAAATTGACAGTGAGGGCAATGAAGAGGGGCAGGGTTAGCAACTCTCCAGACCTGGGTCTGAGACCCCTGGACTCAGAGCATAGCCAATGCTGTGTGGATGGGCATGGGCACCCAGAGATCTGCCAAGGCAGCGCTGAATGCCTGGAGTACTCTCACTGGACCACTGGCTTCTTGGCTTCCCTGCTATGTGTCCTCCCTTGGGTGAAAATGCTGGAAAAAGCCACCCATAGTGAGGAGGAAAGGTACAATCCTTTCTCAGAGGGCAGCAGCCTGACCCAGGATCACTAGAAGGAAACGAGAAGGGAAAGAGGGTAAGAAAGAAAAATCCCATGCTTCAGAAAGAACGGGGACAGATGAGGCCCAAGCAGCATGTGAAACCTCATGCATGTATCACCAAAGCACACACTGTAGAGTCCAGTCCATGTTCTACAACCTCATCTTCATCCTCTGTACCTGTGTCCTCCCCACACAGACATGAGAGTAGCTAGCAGGTAACCTTGGAGTGAAGTGGAGGAGGGGACCCTGAACTGTGCCCCACAGAAGTCACTAAGTGTGAACATGGCTGTTTCTCTCCTGTTGGCTGGATACCCACAGCAGCCTCAGTCCAGGCAGTCAGCTGTGGTGCTCACCATTTCTAGGGTTGCCTTGCCCATCATCTTCCATCTTGTGGACCGCTTTGGGTGGGGTAGACACTGTAATTGGGATTCTCATCGTCCCATAGAAAAAATGAAAGATAGGACCCCAGAAGGTGCAGGAAGTAGAGTGGCAGAAGTGCAGCTCCAACCTGACTAAGGGCAGCCTCTAGGCCAGAGAAGAGGGAAGAGCAGGGAAGCCCCGAGGACAGACTTTCTCTGTCTTTGAATTCACAGGTTGTCGAGGGCTCTGGCCTTGGTGCAGCAAGCCTAGGAAGCAGGCCATCATCCTCAGTGAGCTTTCCTTTTCTAAGAAACACCTGGGAGGTGCTCTTCAGTCTAGCAAGCCTGCTGTGGCTGGAGTAGTAACTAGCAAAGGTCCAGCGTCAGCTTGAGTGGGTGACAGTGGGGCATTCTGAAGTCCAAGTCCTATTCAAAGAAAGGGTAGGCTTCAGCAGGCCCTCAGTATACATCCTCAGGCAGGAACATTCTTGACAACTTAGAACAGGAGTGGAGGATGCCCAGGTCTGTAGCTCAGGCCTGTCTTGGGGATTTGTCTCCCAGTAGCACTGCTCTCCATCTATCTTCTCTGGCTCCTCACAACTGAAGATTCTTCATAATGACTACATGTTCTATACTATGTCCTCTCATACCAACTATGATTTTATAGCATGAAGCAGACCTTCACAAGAGGCTAAGGATGAGGGGCAATTCAGTCCTCCTTTGCATGCAGGGAAAGGGGCTGACAGTTGTAAACTTATCTTCTAAGGTCACCAGGATCTAGATCAACAGGTCTGACACATAAAGACTACACCTCCCAGGCCCACCAGTGCACTTCTCACATCATGCAGCCCATGGTATGCCCACCCCACACATGCTTCACCTCAGCCCTCTCTAGACACCTGGATTGACACCTGCTGCTCCGCAGGTTGATCTAGCTGCTGGAACACTCCTTGCTTCTTCCCTGTGAGCCCAGAAGACTTGCTAACTTTTCCCAGGGAGCCCTGCCATTAGGCATGGGGCCCTCATTTTTTCTTGGGCACTGCCCTCCATACACTTGTCTGATATCTTTCTAGGTGTTTATCACTGCTACCAGTGCTCCAGGAAGCACAGGGCATTCATTCAGTGTGTCTGGTCATTGCTGTTCCCTCCTGTACTTGCAGGCCCTGCACTGTGACTTGTGCAGGGTGCTGACCCCTCCTCTCTCACCTCTACAGCCTTTGCAAGGCACTGGCAGGGCCCACAGAGAACAAAACATTATACTCATCATGTATCCAGGGCCCTAGGAGAGGGTACAAAACCTCTCCTTCCCACAATCTTCACCTAACGAGGAGACAGCTCTGCTGGTATAGAACACGTTGCCACTCTAGATGCCATTTGCCATTTCATCTTGGCTGGAGGAAAGGACAGGGAGAAAGAAGCCTTGGATGGAGGGTTCAAGTGATGAAATATTTGTATAAAATCACAAAATTTGGGCCAGCCAGATAACTCATGGACTAAACCACCTGTCTAAGCAGAGTGTCATGGCCAAGGTTCCATCCCTGGTGTGCCATGTGGGCTCCACTCCCAGGGTGCTCTGAGAGGTTGATTGAGACTGGGTGGTGGCATGCACCTGTAATCCCAGCGCTTGGGAGGCTGTAAACAGTAGAATAACTATGAGTCTAATCTGTGTAGTGAGACCATGTAGACCCTGTAGACCTGTACCAAATACATTTAGAAAATTGCAAAAGCTTGCTGATGGGAGTGAGACAATAATTTTAAGCAAAAAATGTTCTTCCTCAATGTTTATTAACCACTGTTTTTACTATGGCATGGTCATGGTGTTTTCGTGTGTCATTTCCTGTGGTGTTGAAATCAACACTCTTGAATTTCATGCAGAAATAAGAAGTATTCTAGTATCTCCAGGTAGTTTGAGCAGAAGTAGGAAGAGCCTGCTACTTCATAGCCAGGCTGAGTGAAACACATCTGCACCTCTCCCAGTGTGAATGCTTCTATCAGAGCCTTTTAGTGAGGCAGGGTACTGGGATGGATTCTCAGAATTCATGAATTAGGGTCTGCAGGTGTTTCCACAAAGCATGGCACCCCTCAATATTCAAGTACCTTTAAACTAATGCTTGGTTGTTCTCTAGAGCCCAGGAGAAAGTCAGATGGTTTCCTGTTTGGCCCAGGCTTCAGTGAAGCAGTTAGAATGAAGACCTCACTCACCAAAGGCTGAAGACTCTGGATGACACTTGAAATCTCCTGGGTGAGCCCACAGTTGACCAGAGCAGCCCAAGAAGGCTGGGCTACCAGATTTGTCCTACAGGGCAAGTCATAGCCATATCCTCTGTGTGTGTGTGTGTGTGTGTGTGTGTGTGTGTGTGTGTTTGTGTGTGTGTGTATGTGTGCATGTGTGTGTATGCACATGTGTGTGCCTCCATGTGACTGTGAGTTTGCCTATGTGTTCATGTGTATTTTTTCATGTGTGCATATGGAGAAAAATTCCTTCACTTCAGTGTATGGCAGCAGTACATGGCAGTGTGCTACATTTCTGTTTGAACTCTCACTCTTTCTTTCCATCCGTGGGTAAAAATGAGTTGGTCCCAACTGATGTAATGTTTCAGGATGGGGACCCTGAAAGGAGCTCCTTCCAGCACCACCTGCTGCTTTGACATCCAGTCCTTTGACCACCTTAAGTACTGTCCAGCACTAGTCACAGGAGGGACACTGGTGCTATGCTAAAATGTGCTCAGCCAGGACTGATGGAGACCACTGTGAAGGGGCACTGTTGTAGTCAGCTGGGCTTATTCTCACCTCCGATCATGTCACTGAATGAAAACCAGTGATCATTGTCTCATGCTCTTTCTCCTTCCCATCTGTCAGCCTGCTGGGTTGATTTGTGGGTCCCCATGTTGGCAGGGAGCTGTGTCCTAGACAGGTGTCTATTTCGAATTTTTCCAGTGCATTGACCACCTTGGTGAGAGAATTGATCTTGATGTCTCTGCCATTTTCCTTGGGATCAAAAATCAGAAGTGTAATTGTGAACATGAAATTATGTATGAACATTAAGGTGCTAAAAGGGATGCCTTCCAAAACATTGTTCCAGGGCCAGCGGTATAGCTCAGCAGACTGAGCGCTTGCTTTGGTAGGCACAAGAGCTAGGATTCGGTCCCTGGCATTGCATGCTGTACCAGCCCCACCCTTGGGCATGCTGAGCCAGCTTTGGAGTCTGGGCATGGTGGTGCATGCCTGTAATCCCACCACTAGGTAGGCAGAAATCAGGATCACTATGAGTCTGGGCTGCGTAGTGAGATCTTACACACACACACACACACACACACACACACACACAAAACAAAACACTATTCCACATAAATAGTCATGGTGGAATCATTATCTATGTGCAGCTATTTCCCCCTGGGACTGTGGTATGGTACATGATTCCAAATTGGTCATGTCATCACTGATCCATTTCTACCCATATGTATGTATTTGTTACAGTATAGGTGAGCTGTCTCTTTTTCTTCCTCTCCGTATGTGAAACTTTCCTTTCCTTCTGAGATATTTACCTTTTCCTTTCAGTACAAAGAGAGTCGGTCTTTAATGATTTGTTTTCAAATTTGATCTCTTCTTAATTTTATTATTATTCTCACATATTTTACAAATCAGCTTTTTTATCCTTAGAAAAATATAAATATTTACCTACATTTTCTCTTGTGATAACTTTATGGCATCAACAGAAATTTAGACATTTTATTTTATGAATATTTTTGTCTTAACACAGAAATAAATATTGAACCTCTGTTGTACACTGAATACCTACATTCCCCAGACCCTCTCAGCAGTAAGGAGAAGAACACACTTCATGCAGGAGAACATAAGGATCGATGGCAGGTGAAGAAGGATCCCTCACATGTCATGGAGTCCAGGAAAGCTCTCACCAGGCACCAGCAACAATGACCTAAGAGGGAGCTCAGGATCGGCAGTGATAGGAGCAGCTGCCTCAGAGCAGACCTTTAGGTGTAGTGGCTATGCTGTCCAATCCAATCTCCTGAAATACCCATAACCCTATCTCCTGTCAGTATGGAGCCTTGGGGCATTTGACTATTGGAGCTGGGGCTAATGACATTGAGGTTAATATTAAAATCCACCCAGACTCTCAGCCCTTGGCATCTCTGGTCATTTTCTCCAGGACAGGACAGGATTGATCCACCAGTTTTGGGTCTCTAAATCACTAACGACAGGCAGAGAACAGAGGGAGTGACATTTCTGTGGGTGAGCAGTGAGAATCTGGGGTAGGAAGGGCATGCATACCTGAAGACATTTCTGAAATTGTTCCATTGTGCTAAGTAAAAGCAAAATGAAGTGTTTCTTTCCCAAGTCCTTTACTATATGTCCTAGATCACTGGCAAATGCTGCTTAAAAAATGCTTACTGGAATGCGTGTGGAGGCAGAAGTGAGCTGATAAGGTGTGGTGAAGAGTATACTATTCCCCATTCTGTCCATGTCACTCATGACACAAGCATGAAGTCTGAAAGCAGTTCCTTTGATGCAATGAGTCACATGTATACAGAGCTGGCAGAGATCGCTTCTCGGCCTTTTGGCTAAGATGAAGTGCAGAGCTGGCAAAGAGCCAAGTCAGGTCCAGCAATGCCCTGCACATCATAGCACTGACTGTTAAGGACCCAAAATGATCTGAGAAGCAATCATGTTCTATCTGTTTCTGTTGAAAACCAGCCCCCTTGAACCAAGGAAAACTCACAGATGACAAAACATAAAATGCTGTGGCGAAATGTGAAGTATATCAAGCATTTCCAAAGTAAGAATGTGGTTCAAACTTCTTCATGCACCATATAGATTGAGGCAAGAGTCTTTGTCATTAACTTTCTTCATCTAAAAGATTCAATTATGTGATACTTCAGCTTCCTGCCAGCCACTTCTGTCTTTTTATGCAGTCCACCTGACACCAAGGACAGTACCATGGTCTTGAATATAAGACGGGACATGATCTATTTTTATATCAGAAAGCTAACTCACGACCTTGTGCTTTGCAGGCAGATGCCTGTGCTGCTGAGCTATGTGCCCAGCCTCAGTTTTGTTGTTTGAAATGTCATCTAGGTTCTTTAACTTAATGGAATGCAACCTGAGCCATAGAACTTTGCTTAGGTCAATAGCTGCAAATCAAATTAAAATGTTTCAAAATATAAATAAACTTAAAAATATTCTAGTGGTATTTACTAAGTGCTTTTTTGTTTGTATTTCATCCAGAAATACTTGAGCTTTATTCTGAATCCATTTTCTTGTTTAATTCTCAAAATTCTCCTGTCACACTGTATAATATTTACCTCATCTTCTACAAGCAGGTAAGGTACTAGAGTTAAGTCTTTTGTACTTGTGACCATAACCACACCCAGCCCACACCAAAGACTTCATATCCCTCTCATGCTGCGGTCTTCCTCTGTGAGACAGTTATGGAGCAAGAAACTCCAAGAGCAAGGCCCTGAGACAGGATGCACATGTGACTGGGCGGGGAATACAGGACTTCTGAGTATCACAGACTGGATGCAGGTGAGGTCTCTAAATGATCAGCTGAAGTAAAGAGAGTGACACATTCATTTATGAGGAATGGCAAACAAGAAGTATTACACAGAACCCAGGTTATTGACGATACAATGATTCAGATGATAAACATCAGCATAATGATTCAATCTGCTGGCACAAGATCAATAGCGGTTCATGATCCTTATTGTCTAAATGTGTACATGATTGCAAGTGTTAGCATTGCTGTGCTAATCTTTGCTCTGTATGCTGTGCCAACATCTGCAGTAGTAGACAAGGGTGGTGGCCAACCCATGTGTGGCCAAAGGAAGAGAGTTAGGACACATTTCCTTAAACCATTGTGTACCCCTAGTCCTCATAATTCACGTGTTCTGACTCTATGAATACAGACCATGTAAAATGGAAATTTCTCCTGGAAGACACTTGGCATTGTGACCCACTGAATAGCTACTGCAGGTCACTATCATTGTTTTTGCTATGATCTGCTGATAAATATTTCTTGGAATATCTCCAAGGGTGACAAGAGGTTTTACCTAGTAACATCACAGTGACATCACAGAGACATATGGAAAAAACAGAGGAGGGTTCCACAATCAAGGTACATCTCATGGAATTGGAATTACCAGCTTATTCCATCTATGTAGTGCCCTGTTTTCTAAAATATTCAACTACCTACATATGTTTATACACACAACATAGAAAATTGAACATGTGGGAATTTAGCGATAAAACTTTATATTTAAGTTTCTGATGTTTGGAGCATTTGTTACAGTAGGAAATAAAGAATCTCAGAGCAGAATACAATATGTTCTTTGAAGTCATGTTGATGCATTGGTTTCCTAGGCTAGAGGCTTAAGATTTTTTTTTTTTTACGTTTCTTTGAACTTCTACTTCTTTCATGTATTTGACAATAAGTATATCTGGTGAAAGCTTTCCCATTTTGCTTACATACATAAGTTTTCTCTACATTGCAAGTACTTTCATGGCTTTTGTAGCAAGTGTGTAATAGAATGCTTTTACTTTTTCTCTTTTATTTATTTTTTGTTTTATTTATTTTTTTTACTTTTAATAATAAATAGCAATGTGACATTTTCAAAATACGTTAGTAGTACATTCCCAATAATTGATGCAATGCACATTGTTGTCCTCTTAGTAGCTATACAGAGCACAGAATATAGACATGATAATTTTTCTAATCACTATTGGTAGCAAAATTTCTTCTCATTGAACTAAAAGAAAGTAGTTGTGTACATAGCCGAGTATTCCATAATTACAATGGATTATTGGCAGAACTGGAAATGTCAGAAGCTGTTTGACTTAAGCCTGCTCAGCATACTAATCTAGCTTTACATTTTATGTCTCATGATTAAACTTTTGTGTTGGGTGGTTAATGGCAAGTAAAGGCAAGACTTCCATAACAAAACACGTAACTTTTGTATCTCCCAAGGTGAGTCAAATCCCCTCAGGATTTACTCTGAAACCAAGCACAGTGCTTTGTAGAACTGTTGTTAGTGTCAGCCATCTGGATGAGTCACGGCCATTGCTTGACCAGTTTGCTCTCTGTGAAAGTCTGAGAGAATATGTTCTCTCCAGATAACTCTCCTTAGGAACACTATACAACATCAATCCCTTTACTCTGTGGTCCCATAACCTCCTGGAACAGAAAATTTGGGAAACCACTGAGTTATAGAATGTTACAGCACAGGTTCTCTTATGTCCTAAGTCCTCACTGAATTTGAAGGGCTAGGGCTAAAATATTGGCAATATTTGTATCCCTTCTTTTTCTCTAATTTTTGGTCTGTAAACTTACATACCTAACCCTACAGATGAGAAGCTTTGTGATACTATTACTCTATAATATAGGTACTTGAGATTAACATCACTGTCTTTCTGAATATCAAACATCTCAAACTTAACTTGGAATCGGTATTTTACATCAATGATTGATATTCTAATAAATCCCTATACAGTGTGATAAAAGCAGTTACACATTTTTACACAGACATTTAGAAATCTAAGTATGTACAAAATTGTAGCTGGTCAATCCTACAGCATTTTTCTTAGTCTCGTACTCTCACTTAATACAATTTTTTCTTGTAAACCAATCAGTTACTTGAAAGAGTATAGCAGTAACTGAAATTACATTAGAAGCAGCACAAATCTAAAAGACAAGGATGACAGGCATTCCAAGCAAATTTTAGTGTTACCCACTCCTATCCTCAGGGCGGAAAATATTTTGGTGGTTATTAGGACCATTATCTAATTCATCCTGTATATATAAGTACACGGTTTTGCTCCAGCCATGTTTCCTATCTTTTCATTGTTTAATGCTTAAGTCCTTGGTTTATATTCAACTGTGTTATGCCTTTCCATTTATCTTTCTTCTTTTGAGTTCTTACACTAGGGAGACTAAATGATATTTGGATATGTAGGTCTGGTTTATTTCACTTGTGAGTATATGTTCAAGATAAATCCACGTATATGCAAAGTCTTCTAGTTTATCATTCTCTATAGCTGAGTAATATTTCATTGCATAAAAATACCATATCTTTTTCAACCATTCTTCAAATGATGGGCATTTTGGTTGTTTACAAGATTTGGCTATCACAAATTGTGCTGCTATGAACATAGGTGCACAGATATCACTATGATACGATGCTTTCAGTAGTTCTGGGAACATTTCCAGTAAGGGGATAGCTGGATTGAATGGATTTTCAGTTCTAGTATTTAAGGAGTCTCAATACTGATTTCCATGATGGTTGCAACACTCTGCACTCCCACCAGCAGTGGAGAAGTGTATCATTTTTGCCACAGCCTCTCCAACATTTGTTGTTGATTGATTTCGTTATGGTAGTCATTCTTTCTGGGGTGAGATGGCATCTAAAGCTTGTTTTAATTTGCATTTCATGAATGGCTAGCGATGTGGAGTATTTCTTCATGTATTTATAGTCTTGGTAAATTTCTTTCTCTGAGAAGTGTGTGTTCATCTCAGATGCCCATTTCTGGATTGGGTCTTTGAATTTTGGAACCCAAATTTTTTTAGTTCTTCATAAATTCTAGATAGAAGACCTTTGTCTGAATACTTATTAGTTAATATTTTTTCAACATTAATGGGTTGTCTTTTCACTCTTTTGGTAATTTCTTTTGACATACAAAAACTTCTCAGCTGGAGGAGGTGCCAGTTGTTGATTCTTTCAAGGATTACACATTCATTTTGATTTTTTTTACATGTGCATTTTGATTTTTGTCTATGAATTCTTTGCCTCCCTCAGTGTCTTCAAGATTTCCTCCCACTTTCTCTTCCCAGAGATTTGGTGTTTCTCTTTTGATATTTAGATCTTTAATCCATTTTGACTTTAGTTTAGTTCATGGTGATAGGTGCAGGTCAAGTTTTAGTTTTTGGCATGTAGAGAGCCAGTTTTCTGAGCACCATCTGTTAAAAAGGCCATCTTTCTTCCAGTAAACAAGTTCGGTCCCTTTGTCACAAATAAGGTGGCTGAGTGTGTTTGTATTTGCTTCTGCATCTTCTAATCTATTCCAGTGATCCTCAGGTCTATTGTTTTTTTGCCAGTGCCATGCTGATTTTATCATGATAGTTGTGTAGTATAACTTTAGATCAGGAATTGTAATGTCTCCTGCCTTATCTTTGTTGCCCAGGATTGTTTTTGCTATTCTAAGGTCTTTTCTGGTTCTAAATAAATTTTAGGCATGATTTCTCTAAGTCTGTGAGGTATGTTGATGGTATTTTGAAAGGGATTGCATTAAATCTATATAGCAATTTAGGGAGTATGGCCATCTTCACAATGTTGGTTCACCCTATCCAGGAGCAGGGAATATCTTCCCATTTTCTGAAATCCTCTAGGATCTCTTTTAATCAGAATACTGTAGTTTACATTGCATAGATCCTTTACTTCTTTAGTTAGGTTAATTCCTAAGTATTTTATTTTTTTCTGCTGCTATTGTAAAAGGTATTGTCTAATTTCTGTCTCAGTGTGTCTATTATCTGCATAGAGGAATGCTATTAACTTTTGTGTGTTGACTTTGTAACCTGCTATGCTACTAAATTTGCGTATTAATTTTCGTAGCTTCTTGGAGTTTTTTGGGTTTTCCAAGTAGATTATCATGTCATCTGCAAATAATGACTGTTTAACTTCTTTACCTATTTTTATTCCTTTTATTTCTCTCTCTCATCTGATGGCTGTAGCTATTGATTCCAGAGCTATATTGAGTAGGTGTGGTGATGGAGTACACCCTTTTCTTGTACCAGATCTGAGAGTAATAGACTTCACCTTTTCCCCATTTAGAGTTATGTTGGCCATTGGATTGTCATAGATGGCTTTTATCAGGCTGAGGTAGAGGCCCTCTATTCCAATTTTATGTAGTACTTTGAACATGAATGAGTTTTGGACTGTGTCAAAAGCCTTTTCTGTGTCAATTGAGATGATCATGTGATTTTGGGCTGTGGCTGAATTGATATAGTGTATCACATTTATAGATTAGTGTATATTAAATCATCCTTGCATCTTTGGCATGAATACTACCTGGTCATGGTGTATAATCTTTTTGATGATTTGCTGTATTCTATTGATGAGGATTTTATTTGTACCTTTGTTCATGAGAGCAATTAGCCTGTAGTTCTCTTTTTTAGTTGCATCTGTCTCTGGTTTTGGTATTAGTGTAATACTTGCCTCTAGGAATGATTTTGGGAGGATTGTTTCCTTTTCAATTTCATTGATGAGTTTGAGGAGTATTGGGATTATGTCTTTTGTAAATTGCTTGTAGAATTCAGTGATCAATCCATCAGGTCATGGACTTTTTTTGTCAGTAGACTTTTTATTACATTTTGTAGTTCATTGGCTGCTACTGGGTTATTGAGAGTTCTAATATCTTCTTGATTCAGTTTTGGTAGTTTGTGTCTTTCTAGGATTCTGTCCATTTCATCTGTATGAGAGTAAAGATTCTCAAAGTAGTTATTAATGATCCTCTGAATCTCTGCTGGGTCTGTAGTAATTTCCCCCTTTCCATTGTTTATTGCTTGAATTTGAGTCCTTTCCTCTTTTCAATGAGGTTAGCTAGGGGCTTATCAATGTTATTTAACCTTTCAAAGTCCTAGCTTTTTGATTCATTAATTCTTTGTATTGTTTTCTTTGTCTCGATTGAATTAATTTCTGCTCTAATCTTTACAATTTCCTCCTGTCTTCCAGCATTGAGTTTTATTTGCGCTTCCTTTTCTAGTGGGTTTAGGTGCTGCATGAGAGTATTTATTTGTTCCCGTCCTGTTTTCTTGATGTGTGAATTCAGAGCTATAATTTCCCCCCTAAGAACTGCTTTCATTACATTACATAAATTCCGGTAGGTTGTGTCTGAATTTTCACTAAATTGTAAATATTGTTTAATTTCTTGTTTAATTTCATCTGTAACCCATTGGTTACAAAATCCTGAGAAGGATTTTGTTTAATTTCCATGTCTTTCTGGGGTTCTTGTGATTTCTTTTGTCATTTATTTCCAGTTTTATTGCACTGTGCTCAGATAGTATATATGGAATAATTTCTGTTTTCATGCATATACTTAAGCATGACCTATGTACTAGTATGTGGTCTATTCTGGAAAATGTCTCATGTGCAGCTGAAAAAAAGATGTGTACTCAGAAGTAGTTGGTGGAGCACTCTGTGTATATCCACTAAGGCTAGTTTTTCCAAGTTCTGGTTTTGTTCTGCTACTTCTTTGCTAAGTTTTGGTCTGCATGGCGTATTTTTTTGGGATATAGTGGTGTTAAGGTCTCCTGTAAATATTGTGGTATTGGATGTTAGATATTTCTTGTCCATTAAGATTTGTCTTATAGAACTCGGTGCTCCCATGTTGGGTGCATATATATTTATGAGTACTAGGTCTTTGTCTTGAAGATGAAATATGAAGTATGAAGACTGGCTTGAAGAAACCAGATGTAGTGGCCTTCTTTATTTCATTTGATCAGTCTTGGTTTGAAGTGGAGACTGTTTGCAAACAAGATTGTTAGCCGTGCTTTTTTTTTTTTTTTTTTTTTT
>PVKN010005069.1:0-31661 GCA_004027915.1 Capromys pilorides
TGGCTCTGTCCATGGGTCACAAATGGTTTGTTTCAAGGAAATCCTTGGGTAATCTTCCATTGAAACTTTTAAGACCCATCTTCCCATGTCCTGAATCCCTTTCCAGCTTTTCCCAGGCACTTGGTGTAATATTATCCACCAGGTGCAGTAGCCACCAGGTGCAGTATCACCAGGTGCAGTAGCCACCAGGTGCAGTAGCCACCAGGCGCAGTATCCACCAGGTGCAGTATCCACCAGGTGCAGTAGCCACCAGGCGCAGTATCACCAGATGCAGTAGCCACCAGGCGCAGTAGCCACCAGCAATCACTCCGACTACCAGACACCCCACTGCTTCCTGTGTCCTGTCCTCACACTTCTGGGTGAAGCTGGGCCAGACATCTGTGCCAGCCACCCTGGCCTCATTCCACAGTCAGATTCCCTAGCCTTTCTGTCAGACCTCACAACATCCTGGAAAGTGGCTGGGGGAGGTGCGGACATCCCAAATGCTACCCACATCATTGGTTCTAACTCAGTGTGAGAGTGGAAGTTAAGGGAAGTTTGGAAACTCCAAAGAACTTGAGGGCAGGGTCTCTGACAGTAGGAATCACACTCTCCCAAAGAGCCTGAGAATAGTCACCCGTCACAGTGTGCTCCGATCATAGATGCTTTTCAGTGAAGATTTTCTAAATTTTATCTTCAAAAATATTATACAGTAAATATATTGGTGTCCTTCCATATCTGCATCTGTATCTGTCTATGTCTGTGGCTATGTCTATCTATCTATCTATCTATCTATCTGTCTATCTATCTATCTATCTATCATCTATCTGTCTATCTATCTATCATCTATCTATCTATCTATCATCTACTTATCTATTATCTATCTATCATCTCTCCATCTATCATCTATCATCTCTCTATCTATCCATCTATTATCTATCTATCTTTCTATCTATCATCTATTGTCTATCCAGTTTCTACAGTGCCGACCATCAAGACTGGGTTTCACGCATGATAGACAAATACTCTACTGCTGAGCTACGTCTCTAACCTCACTCTGAATATTAACACGTACGTAGATTCCGAGGCTACCACCATGATAAGAATACTGAACAGGTCCTTTAGGATGTCCTGTGGAACGCCCCTCAAAAAGCCCTCACCCACCTCTGCAGCTTCCCCCTCCAGCCTCCCTGAGCCTGGCACCATCTGATCCTTCCCCACAACTTTGATTTTGCCTATTTGAAGGAGGCATAGGCTGGGAAACAGACTGCACATAACTTTTCTTTCACACAGTGCAATGTCTCCATGATTCCTCTAAGTCTCAGTGTGTTTTGGGGCACTGAGTGAAGGTTTTCCATAGGTGGTTAAACTGGAATTGTAAAGCGACTCAGGGCCAGTGCTCAGGTAGCACAGTAGAGCGCAGATAGTGGAGCTTATCAAACCTAAAGTCCAGATACAAATTATGCAAAACCGATCTGGGGGAAAGAGATCTAAAAATATTGTGGAGCTGGATCTTTTCCTCTCGTTTTTTCAAGTCTGCATTTGCTTTCCCATGATGCCTCCGTTCATTTGCAATTTAAATGGGAATCACAGCTTTTTAAACCACTCAGACTTTGTAATGTCAGCCAGTCTCTCCCAAGCTGTTGATGGACCATGACAACCAGATAGGATAAAGTAATCCAATGACATCACATGAAGAGAAATCTCAACAGCAAGGTCAGCATCTCCCAAAGTGTGGGAAATGTTCAACTAGTGGCAAAAAGCAAATAATTAGGTGGTCGAGTTGGGGACTTTAAATGTCACCCCTCACCTTATTAGGAAATAATTACCTTTCCTTTTCCACTATATTCAGATTGTCCAGTTACACCACAGAGAAAGTCTTGGTCAGTGCTAGAGGTGCTAGAATGTTCTTAGCACCTCTTTAATTTTCTCTGATCTCCCTCCTCACAGAGGGGGTTACTTGAGGCAGAAACAAGTGCATTCAACAGTGTCAGGCTAGAATGGAATTGCGTTGCTTAGTCATCACTACTTTTGTTTTGGGGGATTTTTTTACTTCTATGTCTTTTATAGAGTGAAGAATCTCATTTAGGATGGTGCCACTAAGTTTCATTTTTAAGCAAACGCACTTGAGTAGAAGCTATGAGTGGACTCTAATATAACGGAAAGTACATGGAGGTGTCTGTAGATATGACTGAAACTAATTGCAAAGGTGGCGTAAAAAGGCTGAAGGCTGGGAAACAGTGCACTAGGAGTTATTTATTCATTTATTTATTTCTTCTACTGAGGATTGAACCCAGGGCCTTCACACTGGGCTACACTACCCATTGTGTCCCCAACCTTAGCCCTGCTGCCACCATCTTTTGATATGGGCTGAATAAATAGCCCAGACTGGTCTCGAACTCGCCACCTCCTACCTCAGCCTCCCAAGTAGCTGGGATCCAAATTATGCACCACCAAGCCTAGTGGTCTAATGACTGAAGAGGTGGATAGGCCGATCACCCAAAACCAAAACAGCTTGGGAGGAGGGTGGTTTCCTGGCTCTTTCACTCAAAGTTGACAGTGTGGATCTCAACACCAATCCTAAACCAGTCCCAGTGGGCTCTACATCGCCTCCAACCATGGCTTCGCCTTGAAGAGTTGCCCTGTCTCTGAGGCAGGCTTGGTGAGTGTTTCCTCCTAAGTGGGATACCTTCCCACTCCTTGGGGTTTCCTGCACCCCTGCCCTCAACTACCTTTCAGCAGATGGCCAGGACTGACCACACTGGACAGAAGCTCATCCAGCTGACGGTCACAGCCCAGCCGAGCCCTGCTCATCCCTAGACCTCTCTGTTAGCTGGTCTCCCCCTCTAACTTGGCCTCTACATCCACCCATCCCCTCCCAGCTTTCAGAATTAGAGAGGCGTTCACCTTCAGGATGGGGAGGCATCTCCACACTGAGCCTCTAGCACTGGCACCCCACCCGGGTAGCCAACGCTGAGAAAGAGCACAGGAGCATGGAGAAGCCCTGAGCCGCTCACTGTAGGGCACTGAGAGCCTTCTGCACTGACAAAATGTCACAGCAGGACAGTGACCATACACTCAGCATCCTACAGGGATTCTATGGGGACCCAGGGTACGGGACAATAAAGGCTGATGGAATTGCTAGCATCTTTCCTGGAACCGAGTCTTCAGCCAAACTGGTTTCTCCAATCTCCAGTCACCTGACTCCAGATTCTTCCCCTCCCGACTCATGCAGCTGGGAAGACCCCAGCTGTCCTCACACTGACAGAAGTTCAGTGACCACGAGTGTCTCTTGTCTTATAGGCACACTGGCTGTGAGCTTCTTAGCGACCATGGCAGCTTTAGACACAGCCTGGGAAGGGGCACCAGCAACAGGAACTGAACGCAGCAAGCTCATGTCACACTGAATCGCTACAGCAACCTGCGAGGTGGCAGCCCTTGATACCCTGGGGTTATAGGGGGAAGCCAGTGCCCCAAAGAGGAAGCACCTCATCCTATAGCGAATAAGTGGTAGAAGCTCGATTAGAAGGAGTGGCGCTTATTTGTAAGGTCACGAGGGGGTAGATGGCAGGTGGCACGCAGCCTACAGGCCAGTGGGATGAACCAGGAAACACAATTACAAATGAAGAGCTCACACTATTTTTTAGATGGCCACATTTGAGACTTTTTCTGAGAAAGACAAAACAGGTGGGAAATTTGACTAAATGGGCACTGAGTAAACATCAGCGGGGACTGACTTCTTGGGCGTCGCCTCTAGTTGGGACTTGAGAGAGGTAATCAGGGACAGGACTCCCCTCTGCTTCTTGTCTTCAGCCAACACCACTTAATCATCTTGTGTCCCTGAGTCCTTGATGTTTTTTCCATTGAAGGGACAAGATCTCTGTGAGGCTCAGACAGTACCCCAGTACCCCAACACCATACTCAAAAGGGCTGAGGGCTTCTCCACTCTTCTAGGCGCTTCTGGCATCAGGATAGAGGTGCTTCCAGGCTCACTGCTCAGAGATGACCTCGATGGTACTCTTGTCATTTGCGTGGTGCCCAGAGTTGAGAACCCGGGGAAGGCTCGGGCTGAGGCACCCTCCCCGAGTCACTTGTGCCCATTTCCTCCGCTTGGCCCATGTCAGGAAAACAAAAATGAATTAAGTCAAATTCCTTCCAGAGAAATGACTATCAAAGACCTGGCCAGGTTATCCTAGAATTTCTGTTTCATGAAGATGCTTATGTGAGAGAAAATCCAGGGAAGGGTGTCCGAGGTAGGGACTGCTCCCCGCGAGCTCCGTAAGGACTTCGCTCATGGTTCATGGAGTTCATGACTTGGGGCCCCCACACTGTTTCAGAGAAAAGTGGCATAGACTGCAGAGTTTAACTGGCCTCTTCTGAAAATGGGGATGGATCCTGGGCAGTGCTACCTTTATTTGAAGTCATTTCGCCTGAGCAAAACGAAAGCTGTTAGATGGTTTCATATCTTCATAAAGCAGAAACACACTTCCAAGAGGCTGCCGAAGCAGGGAGCATTTTCCTTGTGCTTCAGCAGCTTTGGGGAAGCTGGGGAGAGACAGGTCTTGGAGGAAGGTGTGCTAGTGCTCAGTTCTGTTGGAAGGGAACCACGCACACAAGCCCCCTGCAGCTGGTAGCGCCACCAGAGCTGCTCCTTGCATACTTATGGGACTGCACCTTGGCAGGCTTGGAGCACAGTTAGCTCAACCATCATCCAAGGCTCTCCAGAGGCTACTGAAGAACCCAAAAGGGCCTGGGAAGAAGGGAGGGCTGTGCCGTCTTCAACTGGTTTGGGATGATCCCACGCTACAGTCGAATACCACTTTGCTTTCTTGGGCTAACTCTGGGACACCCACAAACGGATGCTTGACCAATCAGGCCAGTCACAGTCTCTCACCGGCAGAACGTGAGGCTCAACCCTCAGGCCCACTTGTGAGGAGCTGGAAGCTCCCACATCCTGTGTACATGGAAGCAACAGGCGCACAAAGCTGAGGCACCATCCCAGCAGAAGCAGGATGCCACTGTCGTCCCCCGCTTCCCAGCCTCAATGAAGCCCACTAGCGAGCCGCGCAGCCTCCAGCCATGCCCAGCGTCTTCCCGCCCTCCTCTTCCCCACTGACTCCCCCACCAGCCTCCTACCCACTGCCTGCTTCCACTCTTGCTCCCCTGCTCAGCAGCTCAAGAAGCCTGGACAAATATGAGATGTGCCGGGTGTGGTGGCACACACTGCAATCCTAGCACTGGGGAGGCCGAGGCAGGAGGATCGATGTGATGTGGAGGCCAGCCTCCACTACACAGGAAACTCAAGCCCAGCCTGAACTACACAATAAGACCCTGCCTCAAAAAATAATCAACAATAACAAAAATGCAGGGGTGTGATCACAAAATACCATGAATAGTCACATTTAAAATTCGTATGACAGTAAAAACCAAATTGCTACAAACCCTTCTCAGACTACTCAACCCACACACCGCCCTTTCTCCACTTTCTTGCCGGTTTTACCAGGATCTGCAGGTCCTCTTTCCTGTGTGGCTCTAGTCACACTGCTGTGGCCCCCTGACTCAATGCAGAACAGCTGCGGTCCTCTGGACTTGGGCCAAGACCCAAAAGCTTCCCCGGGCCGTGTGCGGTGCCCAAGGAGGGTGAGGACACACCGAGGTTACTCCGAGCCTGCGTTTCCCTTGGGTGGCGCCTGGCAGTGGCATTGCTGGGTGTTGGTCACAGCTCTTAAGATGCTCACAGAAGAGGATGCCTAGTGCTGCTTCAGAACGTGGCCAGAACGGTGGGCTCAATGTGGCTGACGTGAGGGGATTCGTGGTTACAAGTCTCTCACTGTCCCCAATTTTATTTAAACACTTGCAGCCTTTCAAAGTCAAGCAACGGGGATCCTGAAGCGTAGCCCAGCAGTGTCCCCCCTTCCTCTCAGCATAGAAGCTGCGCCGAGATGAGACCCTGCTCCTTCCCAGCCAAGGCCCTCCTGGGTGGGGGTCAAGACCCTGGTCCCTCTCCAGCTTTACTGCCCATCCCTCTCCACCTCGCTTCTTCTGCCCTGGCCACACCGACCCTAAGGTTTCCCTCACTTTCCCAGAGGCTCTGCTGGTGTTGAAGCCTCTGCATGCCTTTTCTCTCTGCTAGAATGTTCTCCTCAGCTCACTTGGCCCCTCCCCCTCACATCACCATCAAAAGCCACCTCTTCCTCCATGAGGCTGCTCTTAACCACCTATGCCAAACAGCAGCGCTCCATGGGGAGGTCTCCTGCCTCGGCCTGCCCATGGAATGTTCTCTTATCCTCTACAGCTTCTCTGCAGCACTGGCCAGTGGGCACAAATACCTCTCACTTATGTACTGACATCTCCTTCCCATCCCAGAGAAAATAAAAACCACGAGGACACGGATTTTTGTGGGTGTTTCACCTTTTCCCCAGCACCTACTACAGTGCCTGGCACGTGGTACACGCTCAATAACTGTCTGTTCACATTCTGCCTGAGTCATCAAAATCCAAGTTATGTTTTCTATCCTGTCATCAAAAGGAGCATGAGTAACCCAATAAAGGGACAGGGTGAGTGGCGACCTCAGAAGAGGCTCACCCGCTCCTAGTCATCTGGCACCCTGGACCCATGCATTGAAGCAGTGTGTGTTCAGTGCCTTCCCCGCACCATTCTGAGCTTCAGGGATGCAACCACAAGCAAGACAAGGCTAGACCAGCCCCCTGCTCTCAGCATTATCAGCCTGCTGTGAAGATCTCACAGGAAGAAAAATGAATGTGGTGAGCTTGGACTGCAGTAACGAGAGGGAGGAAGCCAGCAAAACAGCGTGAGGAGCAGAGGAGAGGGGTGGGCAGGGGGAGCCAAAGGAGGCCACCTTCGCCCAGGACAACGCCTTCACAGAGGTGACCTGGAAACTGCCAGCTGCACCAGGAAAGGCCATCGGATCTGGAATATTCTGGGGAAAGGGGAACCCAGGGGAGAAGGCAGCAAATGGGAACCTCAGGCCTCGCCCTTCTGAATGCATCTCCGATCCTCCCTGGACGAGGGTCCTCTTCTGCGACCCCGCAAACCCCAGAAGCCTCTCCCTTTCTCCCTCCCCTCCCCTCTCCTCCCACACTGCTCCCCCTGCCCCCATCTCCAGTTATTGCTATGACTTCTGTGCCCCTACAGCACCCTAAAAGGCAGATCCTTTTTCTCTTGTTAATTGGTCCACAGCTTAACACAGTGTCTGGCATTCAGCAGGTCGTCACTAAGTGCGCGTGGCACTGGAATGATCCAGAGAAATCTTGTGAAATCATAGAATGAATTTATTTAGCCATAGGCCACCTCTAGGCCCACTTTCTGTGAAAACATCTCTGCCTAAAGAAATCCTATGTGCCCACTGTGACCTAGGTGATATACCACCTCCTCCAAGAAGCCCTCCAAAATTCCCCCAACCACATTCCATCCCCTTTCTGTTCTACTGTGACTTTCCTTAGATCTCCATTATGGATAGAGACTTATTCCTATCTGACTTGTGTATAAATTTTCCATGAACAGCTCATCCCCCCACCAATTGTGGAAAGCTTGGAGGCAGGACTTCTGTTCCACTTATCTTTTGAGTCCTCAGGAGTGAGAGAAATCAAGGGTCAATGGAAGAACCGACTGCATTCTACAAGCCAGAAATGTCTACAAATGTCTTCTTATATGACTGATCATTTATTCCTCTCTGACAGCCAATATAATTGGCTCGGTCTGCAGATGGGAAACTGAGTCACAGGAATCACTGCACTGGTGGACGCACTCCTGAGCATCCCACACACTCCTAACTCTGGAGCCCAAGCTTCTGATTGCTATGCTAAAATTGCCTCACCTAACACTGTTCTCCTTTCTCACATTTTCGCTTTTTGCAGTCTCCATTACCCATGGTCTGCTGGGACCTAAACTATTAAATGGAGAATTCCAGAAATAAACAATGCAAAATTTAAAAAGCTGCACGGTTCCAAGTAGTGTGATGCCATCTCAGATTGTCTCACCACACCTGCCCTATTCCACTTAGCAAGGGAGTTATGCCTTTACCCAATGTATCCACTTTGTATATGCTGTGTGCACGGTAGGCACTTAGTACTTGTCTCTGGTTGGCTGTTGCAACAATTCAATGTATGGATTTAAGTAACCTTTATTTTACTTAATAATAGCTCCAAAGCACAAACAGATGCTAGCAATTCAAGTATTTCAAAGAGAAGGCCTAAAGTTACTCCTTTAAGTATAATGATATATTTTAGGAAAGATACATCATTCTCACATGACTATTTGAGAACATGACTATTTTTCTAGTCTATTGTTATAACTGTTTCGTTCTATTAGTTATTGTTGTTGGTCTCTATTTGCCTAACTTATAAATCAAAATTATTGTGTGTGTGTGTGTGTGTGTGTGTGTGTGTGTGTGTATATATATATATATATATATATATATATATTTATGTATGTATGTGTGTACACATGCACGTACATACAGATGTATGTATGTATGTATGCATGTATAGGAAAGAGCAAAGTGTAGATAGGATTTGGTTCTCTTTGCTTCTTTGGACAGCCTTTGGGAGTCTTGGAACTTGGCCAATAAGAGGGGAACCACTGTGGGGTTTATGTTCTTTTTTCTGTTTTGAGTTCATCCCATCCATGCCTTTGAATCTTTCACTCTATCTGACTCTCTCTCTCTCTCTCTCTCTCTCTCTTTCTCTCTCTCTTCTCTCCTTCCCCCACCTCCCTCTCTGGTTAGATCAGCTTTAATTGCTTTTTAGTTTCCCCTAAAGGGCTTGTCCCACCGTAAGGCACTGCTACAATGCCTGCTACCCCTCTTCCAACCTCAAGGTAGATCTGAGGTTCATTCACCCAGCCATATGTACCAAGGCCTGTGAAACCCCAAGCTGGTAAGAGGCCACCACCTCATCAATATTGATGACTCTTTTCCCAATTACAAAGAGACTTGGGGAGATTCGAAGTCAGAGACAGCCTCTAGCTTACTTTTCATTACAGTGTATGGGAAGTCCCAGGGGACGTTTCCCCAGTTAGACTCCTTCTACACAGCTAAAGAGATATGCGAAGAAACTACATTACTTCCTGCTCCTGATTCAGTGAAATCGAATTATCTAAGAAAGCAGAAGCGACACCCTCCCCCACCCTATGTGCAAGCCCCATGTCACAGAAATGGAACTCCGCATTCAGGGATTTTTAAAAAGGGACATCTTGTTGCACACGATCCTCAAAATTAAAAAGAAAAACATCCCTGAGCCCCTCTTCCCCTGGGTTATTGATTTCCCAGTGGAGAGAGCTTTGTCTCTGACCCTTGCAACATTGACACCAGCAAATGTGGAACAACTTAATGCCAGTATGGCAGTGGAGGGGACACTGCAGATTTTCTACCAGGAGAATAACGAAGAAACTCATTGTAACCTAATGGGTTTATTTTTTCCTTTAAATACCCACTACACCCCTTCTTTAGGAAACCTGCTCTCCCACAGGCCCAGCCCATGAGAGTTTTCCAAGTCAAGCAGTTCTCATCGCATTCTTATTTGGAGACTCCTGTCTCCCCCAGCTCACCTTGCCCTTTCATCAACACATCAAAGGAATCTGACATCTAGAGCCACCCTGGATTTGCTTAAGCTGGGTTTGCTGCAAATTCCAGGGAAGTTTCCTATGATGTCTGTGGCTATCTTTCAGGTCAAGACACAAACTTTCTGAATGCTACCAAGTCACAGGGGGAGGAAATGTATCATCTTTTCTTTGTCATCTCATTCCTTCTGCTTGCGTCAGGGAGGAAAGTCTCACACTGGTGTCAATACTTCTGTAGCCTCCTAGTGATGTTCTCTCATAGTCGTGTCAAGAAAAGATACAGACACTGCAGGCTTGGAACATTCCAGCACTTTTATTTAGCAAAAACTCAATAACACTGTTTTGTTTTCAATCTATCTATTTTTATGGTTACCTTCTAATTATGGAAAATGATGCTGGTTTTCCATTTAGGGCAGCTTTAAAACAAAGTTGCTTTGAAAAGCAATTTATTTCAACTCTATGTGCATAGGGTGGCTTAGGTTTACAAATGTATAGCCTATCTTTAGCAGGGCAGCCTTCAGGTGGGTGCGAGTCATTGCTTCTAGGAGGAGGAATGTCGTGGTCAAAAGACCGCACGTGAAAGAAGAGTAAACTTTTCACTGAGTAGTGGCCTTTGTCACTTTTGTGTGGTATCATATGACTAGATCACAATAGATTAACTATTCTAAAATACACAAACTGAAGGAAAGTGAAGTCATAATTGTTGTGAAAGATTATAATTTTTAAATTTACTTTTTGGTTGATACATAATAATTGTGCACATTCATGTGCTATAGTTCATATCTGGAATACGTTCCCCCAAATGCCCATGTGTCAAAGGTTTGCCCTTCTCCTAGGGGCTATAGGGAGTGGGACCCGGGGGCTGTGGCCCTCAGGGAATCACCCAGCCCCCTCTTGTCTCTTTCATTCCCCACCCTGAGGTGAGGGCTCCCCCCTAACAGGCTTCTACCTCCCTGTGCCCCCTTACCTCAGAGGCTCAGAGGCAATGGCTCAGCTGACTGCGGATTGGAACCACCCAAATAAGCCTTTCCTCCTCTTATACAGCTGTATTAGATTTGTTACAATAATGGAAAGCTAACATAAATGAGGTACTGTGATGTTCTGATATATGGATACACTGTACAACGTTTAAATCAGATTAAATACCTGTACCTTCTCCAAGAGCCATGCTTCAATGATGGCAAAAACAGTCAGAATCCCTTCTTCTGCCCTCGTGATATGTACAGCACAGATTGTCTCTCTCTGGCCACCTTCTGTGCGGCTCTGCACCAGGGCGCTGTGCTCCTGCCTAGCTGTGGCTTAGAACCCAGTGACCGACTTTTCCCTACCCTTCCTGAGCACCTGGTAACCACGTATGTAATTTATTTCAGTTTCTTTTGCATTGGTGTATGTCTGTAGTGCGCCATATTTACATTCACCATGGGGAACAGGTGCACACACATACCCCACCTCCACGCCTTCTCCTTCCCCTTCCCATCCGCACTAGCCTGCCTCATCTCTCTCCATCCCAAGACCCCCTTCGCATTCCCACAAAGTCTACCTTGCTTTTCCCTATCATCTGCCTTTCCTTTTGCTCTTTAAGTTATTTATATTTTGGGGTTCTCATGTAAGAGAGAAGCCATGCAGTGCTTAACCTTTTGTGTGTGATTTATTTCGTTTAGCATTACAGCTTCAATAATTAAGTTAAAAATATTCAGAAGATACCAGTTCAGGTCGTTCCAGGCTTTCAAAAGCCGATGGTGCTGGGAGGATGAGGGAAATCTAGAAGACGCGCTGCTCCCGGAGAAGGCGGGAGCCGAGGCGCTGATAGGAAGATGGCAGAGCGAGGTCCTGGAGCCTCACCCAGAGCAGGTGTCCCTGCCTGTCCCTACTGAGAAGCACAGATGGGAGCGGGCAGCCACGGTGGGCGCTGAGCTGGAGCCACACAGCCCCTCCGGCATGAAGCGCTTGGGAGGACAGGCCCAGCGGACTGGTGCACAGGACACGCCCAAGACGCGGCAGGCCCTGCTCACCCGCCTGGCCCCTTTGGCTCTGTCCCCCAAAGTCGGGGCTCTGCCAGAACTCCCACCCCTCTCCCTGTCCCATCACCTTGCAGGACAGCCTCTAGGAGAGCAGCAACGGACCGGACCAGCAGCCCAGCTGTGCATCCTGACAGGCAGCAATTATCTCTGAAATGCTAAGTTATTTCCACTCCTTGGTGGCTTTTACCCACCTTGTCAAGCTGCTCATGGACTACAAAGCACTCCAGCCAGTCAGTGCAGCCCATTAGGAGAAGAGGTGGCAGCGGAGCCAGCCTACAGCGGCCTGGCACCACGCCTGGCAAATGGTAGGCGTTTGACAAATAAATGGATTAACCTGCCTGAGAGTGGGCGCTGGCGGACAGTGAGCCCCCCAGGGTTAGGTCGGCCGTGTGACCTTTCGGACCCCTCCAGCTTGACTTACAGCGGCCAATCTGCCTGTCTACCCCCAGCCACGGAGCCCTGACACACACGGACGGCTTCCCCTCCAAGTCCTCCAGCATATCTGGATCAATAGGGCCGCGTGCTTCTGCCCCCTCCTTCCACACCCACTTTGTCACTCAATCACTCAGAAATGATTCATGGGAGTCGAAGCAAAGGAAGAAAGCTGCTCTGCAGCCTGCGAACCGGTGCACAGCATGCGACGAGCACGCAGGAGACAGCGCCATGGGCGCTGACTTTGTGTGGAAGTGTCGGGCCTCTTGGGTGTGGCCCTGGGGTGGGGGGAGTACAGTCCGCCCTCTACGGAGAGTGGGCCCACCACGGAATCTTATCTTCATGGAGAGTATCACCCGACCTTCTCTAGTTTTTAGAATGGATGCTTTCAGGGAGATAGTATATTACTACTTAAAATCCAAAATGCGTGTAGCTCCTTGACCAATCAGAAGAGGTCCCTGCTGACTGCAGAGAGGAAGCCAGCAAGCTTCTCTGTCTTTCACAGGCCCTGCGGGTTTCCGGCTGACTGGGGAACCCCAGCCCCTAAGGGAGAACTTGGCTTGGGAGGGGAGCCTCTCCGACCGATGTGGGGCCAGTATACCTTGCCCCATCCAGGACACCAGCACTCAGCGCATGCCAATCCCAAAGGCACTAAAATGTGAACTTTTTTTTGCCTCAGGACTAGGGTTCGAATTCACAACTTTGCACTTGCCAGGCAAGCACTTGTGCCACGAAGCTATCTCCCTAGCCCCTAAAATGTAAATTTGGGCTACTGTCCGTGGTAACACCGCAGCCACTATGTGTGAGCTGGCTGACATGCTCAGGGGCTGCCGCTCCCCACCTCAGGTGTCGGATCCCAGAGGCTCTGAGGAACTTGCCTTCTTCTCTGCACACTCTCCTGGGAAGCCTGCAAGCCCGACAAGGAAGGGAAGCCGGCTTGGAAGAGCTTCCTCGGGCAGCGACAGCTCCGCGCGCCCACTGGGAGGCTTGGCGGGGCATGACAAGAGCTCTGCCTGGGCAGGAACTAGCTCTCTACCTCCAAGGCAGCCAGAGCCACAAGGCGGATGGAGCATTCACGACACCATGGCTTCATTTATTCTCAGTGTGTGACATCCTCAGGACCAGGGCTAGAAAACCTCTTAGAAAGATATAAGTCTTGGGCCAGCCTGATAGATCAATGGACTAAAGCACCTGCTTCGGCAGAGCGCAGTGGCTGGAGTTCGATCCTTGGCGTGCCATGCTGGTCCCACCTCTGGGGTGCACTGAGACCGAGACTGAGACTGGGCATGGTGGCGCACCCTGTAATCCCAGCGCTTGGGAGGCAGATCACTATGAGTCTGATCTATGTGAAACCCTCTAGACCCTGTATTCCTTGTCTTAAATGCATAAAAGAAAGAAAGATAGATAGATACACAGACAGACAGACAGACAGACAGAAGCCTGCAAAGAGCTGTGCATGCAAACGCACGAATATGAGGTGCACGTCCGGACGCACCTGTGTCCCCAGTGAACATGCGCAGTCTGCGTCGTGTGCCTATCAGTGTCGTGTAAGACACTAACGTTCTGCCTTCCACCCTTCAGGCGGAGCAAGTCTTCCTCCCGAATCTTCTGCCTTTGGGTTTATCGCTTCCCAGTGTTTGCCTTTCCAGAGCTTGGGTTCATTGCAGGAATATGATTTCTTGATTGAAATGAGCTTGATGATGTGATAGATTTCACTCTGCGCTTGTTATTTTCCATCTTACTTAGACTAGCGCCTCTGGGACAAGGGCTGTGTCTTTTTTGTCTCACGCAGTTCCAAGAACACCACTGATGCTGAACAAATAAATAACCAGAGTTGTGAAATGGAGTTGAAAATTTATAGCACAGACTCATCTATCAAAATTTGGACACCAGAGCAGAGAGTCAATTATCATGTATTAACTTGCTCTTGGTGGCGTTTTAATGCATTTAGAAAAGATTCACTTCCTCTCCACACACAACCTGCCAATCCAGAGTTCTAGCAAAGGTGAGGGCACTTGCGACAAAACCCAGCTTCCCCTGGGATTCCAAAAGACTACCGGATACAGGATGGCTTCCATTGCTTGAAAAAAGCTGAAAGCATTGGATAGACAGTCTCATAAAGTTCAGTAGAACAATGACATTTTAGATATCGTTTTACATTTGGAGTGACAAGCCAGCCTTGTCACACAGATTCTCTTACATGACCTTTACAGTGTTGGAGTGTAGGCTGGGCACCACCCCACTTTAAAGAGGATCACACTGATATGCAGCAATGCAAAGTGACTTTTATCAAAGCAAATGGAAGGAATAAAAAGAGAAAGGGCAGAAAAGAAGAAAAAGGAAAGAAGGGAAGAGAGCAAAGGAAAAGAAGGCAGAAAAGAAGTAAGAAAGAGGAAGTATGAAATGATTTTTCTAGCAATTAACTTCTCAGACATATTCAGTAGTTGCAGTAGGGACAAAAATGACTAGTTTTAATATTAACAGTACAGGGTCGACCAGAGAGCTCAGCTGACTAAAGCGCCTGCCTAGGCAGAGCACAGTGGCCAGAATTCCGCCCCTGGGGCATGCTGAGATGGTGATTGAGACTGGGTGTAGTGGTGCACACCTATAATCCCAGCACTTGGGAGACTAAAAACAGGAGGATCACTAGGAGTCTGATCTGTGCAGTGAGACCTGTAGACCCCATAGGACCTGCCCTAAATACACAACAGACAAAAATACTAACCATACAGTGGTGAGGGCAGGAGCATTGGAGGCAAAGTCATAGAACTGGTGGCACTGGTAGCTACCACTGTTTTATCTTTACATAGCAAAGGCTTTTTTCAGGGTTTCCCATGTTTCCATCTATCCACTTATTCCACAACAGTGACCACAGAGCTCCTCTAGGCCAGGCAGCTGAGGGGTGCCTTTCTCCAAGCAGCTGCCATAGCTCCTGCTCTGCAGGCCCAGCTGTCATCTTGCGGGGGGAATCTGGAGAAGGGAGCCCAGAGCAGATGTGCAGGAGAAACAGGCATGGGAGGTCACAAGTGGGTACCAGACAGGAGGGAAGCCTGTGGTCCAGGCCCGGAGTCTCCCTGGAGCTCAGGGCCTTAGAGAATCCTTCAAGGATCCTCCGAAAGGGGCTTCAGTGGGACAAGGAAGGTGCAGAGGGACCCTGGTCCCTCCAGATGACTCATTCTCCCTGGCTTCATAACTCTGCCCCTGGGAATCGCATCTCATGCACGCACAGAGGGAAGTCTCCACTGCACGCAGACGGTGGTTTTGATTTCCTCCTTGTTAATCTGGATTTAGGTCTCCTGGCCCAGGAGGTAGCACTGGGGAGCTAGATGTGGGCACAGGATCCCAGGGTCCACTCTCCTCTGCCTGCCACGAAGGCTGCAACCCACCTCGGGAAAACACGCCCCCCCACCTGAGCGGGCTCCTGGGCCCCTCTGCCTTGCCTGCTGGTGGACACTGGCTGGTGGACATGCTGTGAAATGCAGGGGCAGTGGGCAGAACAAGCAACCACTGTGGCCCACTATCCCTCCTTCCTGGGGTTCAGAAAGGAAAGGAAAACATGGGCTTCGAGAGTCCCAGAAACCCCCTCTGTTTCTTCACTTAGCACATATTACTTGAGTGATAATAAAGATTAAGCACACACAGAGACAAGTTCTGGAGATTTCGGACACAGGCCCCAAGTGGGGCGGTGTCGGCGTGTATTGGAAGGACAAGCCACAGCCGGAAGTCTGGACTCTGGGTGTGCCGATTTCCAACAGAAAGAAGTGCACACTGCACAGTGGCTCCCTGGGGGCTGTAGGCTGTGTCCTCAGCCTTCCTGGGCAGGTGATGGGCATGGTAGTGCTGGCCAGACCGCAGGGCTAATCTCCTTTTTAGCTATATAAAGGAGAAAAGGATGGGGGGGGGATAGAGAGAGGAGTTGAGCTGTCAGTGTGCTTGATGTTAAATAAAACCTACCAAGACTCAGCTGAGAATTTTAGCAGAATCCAAATGTGCTAGAAAAAAAAAAAAAAGGCATGGCTCCCATCTCTAAGGTTCACAGCTAAGCTGGCTTAGAATCACACATGCCAAGGTTAAAAATAAGAAGCAGCCATCCCTGAATGACACAGAGCCTGGGAAGGAAGCCTGAGGTATGCTGATC
The DNA here is from genome assembly GCA_004027915.1 of Capromys pilorides. Lineage (NCBI taxonomy): Eukaryota > Metazoa > Chordata > Mammalia > Rodentia > Capromyidae > Capromys > Capromys pilorides. Next base: position 16,150 of record PVKN010005069.1, read on the forward strand.
GGTGGAGCAGGCAGGGGAAGGAAGGAGGGGGGCCCGGGTTCAGAGCAGAGGTGTTTATTAGAGGTGTAATATCTAAAAACCAGATGCTCAGAATTTTGCTGTTCTGTGTTTAAAAGGCACTCCCCACTGGCAAGAGCTCTCATCATAATCCTCAGGTTTTCCATCGAGGAAACCTTGGCACGCATTTGAGGATGGCCATGGCTGAGTGACTTGGACTGGGTGGGTGCTCCTGTCCTACCTCGGCCTTCCCCAGCCTGGCTCAGAGGGTGTCCCCAACATCTAGATGGGATGCTGGTGAGTCAGAGCTCAGGAAACACAGGAGCTTTCAGCATAGGCACAGAGCCACTCTTGCCACCGTGGGTCACCCTGTTTCATTCAACAGACATGATGGCCCTGGGGGCACCCATAGGCCAGCTCCCCGCCGCTTGGCTCCTGCAGACAACATGTTTGTCCCCTGAGGACAGTACATGCCCCCAGTCCTTGTCCTCATAGCCGCAGCCACTGCAGGCCAGGGCTCCTGGCAAAGGTGACCAGCTGGCCCTGTAGCCTCTCCTGGCAAATCCAAGGCTCCCTGTTGTGCATCCAGTAGGGTCTTCTTTCTACTAAAATTATCCTTTGTCTAATTTGCTTATGACCTGTACTGTCTAAAAGGTTTACTTTTACAAAAATAACAGAGCTGGCAGTAGCTACTCTGCCAGCCACACTGCCTCCTCCCTGCATTTCCATTAGTACACAGGTGTTTCTAGAATGTCTTCAAGAGTCTAGTAAGAATTCGGAGACCCTAGTGTCAGGAGAGACCCTGGGATGTGTGGAGGTACCCCCTTGCCTCTGCACCTCACAGGGCCTGGGGGCAGGTAGGTTCTGGAGAGTGGAACTTCCTCTTGACAGAAGTGCCAGCCTACACCCAGACGCCACCAGCCCTTGCAGTGGAGGAGTTTCCATGTGACTGTGCCCAGTCCTCACCTGAGGCGCCCACCTGTATCCTAAATTCCACATCTGGTGGCCCAGTGCAAGGCATCCTGCAGGCCTCACCTTGACCGGGCTTTGCAAAAGCCTTGAGACACAGACGGGCGGGCGAGGAGTGTTTTCCTGCCCGCTGTGATGAATGAGGAGAGGAGCCGGGAGAGTTAACGAACTTGCTCCAGCAGGGGACAGAAGGAAGCCTTGAGCCTAGGGTTCTTTCAGTCACTCCAAGCCCATCAAGGCGGAGGCAGGGCGGTTGGAGGGAGCCAGCCCTGCACCTGAGCGTCCCTGGGGGCCTTTCTCATTCTGAGAAAGCGGATGGTCCTTCTTCTGTCTGAGTTACGGGGACATTTCTCACACAGAGCCCTTGCCCCCACGCTTCCTTCCGCCGCCTCCTTCAGGTACTCTGGAACGGGGGAGATCTGTCTGGTTTCATGGTAGGATCCTGGTCTGACAGCCCCGGGGCTGCACTGCTCCACTCACCCTTAAGAGGCCGGACCACGAGCCGCCCTCCACCTGGAAATCTCCCTTCCTTCTGGAGATTCCAGGGAGGACGGGGAACGCCCTTTGCAGCCGCGTACGCGGCTGGACGAACCTGGGAAGTTCTGGGTAAATACTTCTGGCGATGCTAACCCCCAACCTGCGACCGAACCCAGAAGACCAAGCCCGGGAAGAGAAAGCGCAGCGGACAGCTCAGCTCGAGGCCGGAGCCGCCCGAGCGCTGCGCGCCTTCCTTACCTGTACCAGTCCAAGCCGCGGCCGTAGTTCCTGTCGAAGAAGTGGGGCTCGGTGCCCAGGGCCCGCACGTCCGGGTGCACGCGGATGAACTCCAGCACGGCCCGGGTGCCTCCCTTCTTCACGCCCACGATGAGCGCCTGGGGCAGCCTCTTGGTCCCCGGCTTTGGGGCCCCGGAATGGTTGGAGGTCGGGGCGCGGGGGCCGGGCTCACTGGGCGGCGGCCCGGGGCGATCGCAGGGGCGGGACTTCGGGAGAAGTTTCTGGCCGCTCGCGCCGGGGCCGCGCAGGCAGCGGGGAGCCCCGAGCAGGCGACTCCGGCCCAGATCGTCGCAGCAGCAGAGGAGGCTGTAGCACAGGTAGGTGCAGGAGAGCGAGAGCGTGAAGGCGAAGAGCAGCCTGCGCGCCCTCCGCGGCTGAGCTGGCCCCGCGCGGCCCCGGACCCTAGAGGCCATGGCTCCCTGGGCCCGCGCCGGGGCTCATGGTTTCCGGGGTGCGCCTGCGGCCTGAGCGTCTAGCGGGCTCGCTCGGTGATGCTGCCCGGGCCGCGGGGGGCGGGCGTAGGGGGCGCTGCCGTCTCCCGGCGCGGCCGGCCGGGGTGCGCTCGGTGCCCAGGGACCCCGAGGGCGGCGGCTCCTCGGGGGTCGCGGGGCGGCGTCCGTGGCATCTCCCGGTTCTTGGCGCCGGGGCTCCGGGCGGCGGGCGGCTCCCAGCGCCACGCGGTCTCAAGCGCGCCGGGGTCGGAGCTCGCCCGGTGCCCGAAGCCCCATTCCCGGAGACCCGAGCGCCGCGCTCTGCGAGCCGGCGGGACCGTGTGGCTGCGGCGGACCAGACGGGGGCGCCAGCGCGGCCGCGCTCCGGTCCTCGGGAAATGCCGAGCGGAGAGCGCTGCCGGCTCTATTTAAGGAGTCGCCTGACGTCAGCCGCGCGGGTCCCCCGAGCCCGCGCCCGCCCGGGGACCTGCCCGCCTCCCGCGTCCCCTCGCTCACTCCGCTCCGGCCTCCTCTGCGCACGCGACTGCCCAAGAGCCCTGGCCAGTTTGGGCGAGGAGTGGAGGGTGTCTCGGCGCATCCTGTGCCCTTCCAGGGCACCGAAAGCTCTCACCACCCGGCACCTGACACGACGCCCCGGGGGACACTGCTAGGATGGCGCCCACGCCCAAGGGAGACTCACACGCGGGCGCCCTGGCCCGGCGCGGCCCCACTACCCCACCCCACACGCACGCGAGCACATACACACACACACACACACACACACACACACACACACGGGCGTGCAGCCAAGCCCAGACCAGACACACCCCCACACTTCACGGGGCTAGGAAGGAGAAACTCCCTAACTGGATGGAAGAAAAAGAGAGAGAGAGACAGAGAGAGAGACAGAGACGGCCCCGTCCCTCGCAGCCTGGCCTCAGACCTCGTGGGTGCGCTCACACCAGGCCGCCTGGGACCGCGCTGCGAACGCGGGAGTGGGATCCGTGACTCCAGCAAGCTCCCGGCCCCCCGCGCGCTGACTCACACCCAGCTGCTCGCTCCGTCTCGCACCCCTGAAGCACGCACCTCCACCCCACTCCCTCTCCATCTCTGTCTGGGCCTGGCTGTAGCGCGAGGCTCCCAGTTGCATGTTCCAGGCCTGGCGGGCTCCTCTTAGCCTCCGCCCTCTAGCGGTAGACAGCTGCCGGGAGCTGTCCATGGTACTTTAGGGACCTAAGGGCCAGGGCGCTAACCCCAGCGCAGTGGCCAGTACTACGAGATTAGCCGTGCGGCAATTCTCAGGCGTCCTTCCCAGAACTGTCCCTAAGGGACTACCCTAGTCCCACGTGCAGAATCTGGCTTGTGTGGCCAGGAACGAAATCGCAGCCGAGTCAGTTCTGGACAATGCTAAATCACCGTCCCTGAAGGATGTCTCCACCATCCGTCATTCACGCTGTTCCGGATCTGACTATAAGGCTCTGTGGATCTTAGCTCAAACCAGAAAATAGTTTGTCCCCAAACTAAGCCCACTTACCACTCCCTCTACTGAAGACAATAACAGCTATCAACTTTGCCAAACATCTGGCACATGCTAACTCACATGCTATAATTACTGTAATCTATGAGATTGTTACCATAACCCCCACATCACTTTGTTTTCTTAGTTCTAATACTAGCCAACATTTCTCAGGTGCTTGTGTACTGCCAGCAACGTGCTAATGACTCCATAGACTCTACCTCACTTATCTTTGGATATGGGTATTATTATTTATTATTCATAATTTATGGATGGTGATAAGGAGATTTACTGAATGCATAATCACTAATTGGCAGAGGTGATATTAAAGCCATGCTGTCTGACCTCAAGATTTAAGGTCCTAATTGCAGTTCCATTCTGTCCTCCACACCTAATATGAACTAATTTGTCTAGGTTTCTACTAAAGTGTGCTACTGGGACTGAGTGAGAAATTCAATGCCAGATTGAGAGGTTTCACAGGATGCTCCCATCACCCCTGTAAACTGTCTTTCTAGTAATGACCCCTAAGACCCCTTTTATCATCTTCCTGTGGTCAGGTCACCCTGCTGACACCTCCAGCTTGGTGCCAAGTAACATCTGTGCTTCCCACAACTGCCACTGATTGAAGTATATCTACCCCATGCTGAGCTGGTACAGTGGGGTTTTCTGGACCCAACATGTAGGTCCTTACACATCTGACCTGATTAAATTTCATCTTGCTTCATCAGTTCAGTGCTCTAGTTTTTTTTTCAATCATCTGTTTGAATCTCAAGTCATGATGTAGCCTTCATATATTCGAACAGAAAAAGTAGAAACACTGTGTCCCAATTTGGCCCTTGATTCTGTCCAGGTGTACTTCAGGCAAGTCCGTCAACCTCTCTGAGCCTCGGTTTCTTGAGCTATAAAATAAAGTTAAGATTAACCTCCAAAGCCTCTTGGAGCTGTGATATTGTGTAGTTTTATGATTCCATTATACACAGCATAAACCGATCCTTGGCAACACATGTCATCTCCACATTTGATTACAATTTAATTAATTCTTCACTCAAATTGTTAATAAAAATGTCAAAACAAATATGTTGAAATAAGTTCTAATATATACTTTCAGCATCTTTCCACATCACAAACCTGTTATTTCTGCACTCCATTGTTAAAATTACAAGGTTAAATGCAGAGTAATCCACTCTGACAGGTGCTTTTTTTTTTTTCTTTTTTTCTGGGGAAAAAGACATGCATATAGTTACATCACATAATTCTACACTTGGCTCAATTTTTAAATTATCCTTAAACATTGAATATAGACACTCTGAAATTCCAGATATACCAGGGCCAGGTGGTTTTTCTACCCAGCTTCCAACAGAGTAGTGACCATGACTTGGATGGAATTTTCCAGAAAGTGAGACAATGGGCGTATTTACTCCTCACCTTCCACTGGCATCATTCCACAACAGTACCTTGATTCTCCTTTGGAAGTACTGTGCTGGAATCATGATGAGTCATGTCATAGATCAAGCAGCTCTCACTTACAGGCAGGGTGTATTTTGTTTTTTTAATCACATCAGAGTCCAGATAAGGAAACTCAAGGCTGATGCCAAGCTCCAAACTGTAGAGACCCTGGCCGCTTCTGTTTCACTGCTTTACCATGTTTCCTCTGCTCTAAAGTCACTGTGTAAGATGATTTATTCATCTCCAACCATCATGTTTGCCTTATGGCAACCAGTAAAAAAGAAAAAGACAGAGCGAGACATGTCCTGGAAGCTGTCTACATCACTTCCATTTCTGTTCAGTGGAGCAAAATGCTGAAATAAGCTTTTGAGCTTTGAGACATCTTTTTTTTTTTTTTCCATCTTTTTGAGACAGGGTCTCACTATGCAGTTCAGGCTGGCCTTGAGCTCACTTTTGTAGCACAGGCTGCTCTTGAACTCACATTGATCCTCCTGCCTCAGCCTCCCAAGTGCTAAGATTATAGGCGTGCAGCACTATGCCCAGTATTGACATCTTTTTTTTCTTTTTTAAATATGTATTTGGTAAAGAGTCTCACTATATAGCTCGGACTCATAGTGATCCTCCTATTCTCAGCCTCCCCAGCATTGGGATTATTGGCGTGCACCATTAAACCCAGAATCAGTTGCCAGCGGCATGTGGTACCAGGGATTGAAACCTAGTCCCTGCGCTTACCTAAGCAAATGCTTAGTCCACTGAGCTATATTGCCAGCCCCAATACATCTTTCAAAATAGAGTTCTAGCTTTAAATAGATATGTGCCTGTCTAAACGTTGGAGGATTAGTAAACTAGTAATTACTAGTAATCTAGTAAACTAGTAATCTCTAGCCTCCTTGGGGAAACAGTCTTCCCTGATTTTTTTTTTTCCTCCTGTGGTTTGTGTGGCTTGAACATAGTTCAAAGGGAAGCATGTGACTGGGTCCAATACTATTATCTCCTAATCATATTTCAGTGATTCAAACCAACTCAGACCTTCCCAGTGAGAATCAACCACAGAGCTTTTGTTGCAACTTTTTTTTTTCTTAGATGATGAGCTAGTCTAAAGTGAGCCTGGCACTTCTAAAGGTCATCTCTGCCATCAAAACGGGAGACCCTAAGAATGAAGCTAACGAAGGGGAAATGGGGCGGGAAGATGGGGCTACTGAGTCTTTGAGTTCCCAAATCTTCCTATGCTGGAAGCATTAGCCCTAGACTATTTTTCCTTTAGCTAATTAGTTACCTTTATGTGACTTACAATTGAGAGACCCTTGACCCGTTATTTTAATGTCACCACCTGGACTGCAAGAAATAGAGACCCTCTTAATAAAAAGTGATACAAGTGAGTGGGAGCTTATTTTTTCAGGATCTGCACAGACTAAGACTAGAATTCTTGCAAATTGGAGACAGTCATAAGATCCAGCTCCTTTTTAAAATTTATTTATTTATTTATTTATTTATATAGGGTCTCACTATGCAGCTCGAACTCATACTGATTCTCCCGTCTCAGCCTCCCCAGAGCTAGGATTACAGGCATGGGACACCACATCCAGTTTTGATGGCCAGCACGGCATGGGGTACCAGGGATCAAACCCAGGTCCTCGCACTTGCCAAGCAGGCATTTAGACCACCACGCTATCTCCCCAGTCCTCCAGTTCTGTTTTTCATCTCCTCTGCTTCTCTTTGTATCTTATTTATTTTTCCTTGGACTCTTAGCTGTCATTTTCCTCTTTATTTGTGAATCAAGAAATGTCACTAACTTGTGGGTAACAGAAACTGAATTCGATTATTATAAGCAAAAGAGAACTTTTGGATAGCTAACACGGGAGAAGAACTTCCAGGTTACTCACAGAATTCAACAGTGGGCTCACTAACACTAGCAGCCTCATTCTCTGGCCCTTTCTCACGTATCTCCATTTCTCTTTGCACAAGTATTACCTTCCCACTGTGGTGTCCCATGCTGAAAGCCTTAAATTCAAAGTTACAAAACAAGGGAAATTTCTTCTCCTTGAGTCTTACTAGTCAGTTTTATTTTGGTGTTAATTTTCAAATCTTCTCCCAAGACCTGAGTTGGGTAAAATGTGACCCAGTGTCCCAAGGATGGGGGTTCCTGAGGGAAAGGGCTCTGACGTGGAGTTGCACAGCCTCTGGGTTGTGTGAGATGCAAAGGCCACACACAAATCAAGAAAGTCTTGACTTGTAGATGTGAATCTTCTACATTTAAGAAAGGAAGATAAAGATGAGAGAAAGCTGTAGTCACCCAGAATTCTCCTGATGAAAGCAGAGGACAAAGGCTGCAGATGCTTCCACAGATGCTGCCTATGAAGAGGCAGATCTGCAAGGCCAGAGACCGTGTGAATTTTCAGGACTTTGTAAGATTCCAGACTCTGCCATTGCACGTGTTGGTGACTTCTGTGACTGGCAACCACAGCAATCTTAGCAGGCATTGTTTACTGTACACAGACTTTGCCCCAGGGATTGGGCTAAGAATTCAGAAGCGTTGCCTAAGTTAACCTCTCAGCAAATCATAAGGTATACATTATTACTACACCTATGTTATAAGTAAGGAAATAACCTGGGGGGGGGGAAGTGAGTTTACCATATTTCCACAAACGTTGGAAGTTAAAAAGGAGAAAATAATTTTTTTAAAGCATGAAAGGACAGGGGGTATGTACCCAGGATCACCTTTGCCCAGCTCTGAATTTCTGGTTGGATCAGTGCTGTTTAGCACCCCCAACTCCTAAGTTACTTAACACCCTGTGCTATCCTATCTCACCTTGTCTTAGACTTGCCTGCCTAACAAGACTGTAAACTCCTTGAGGACAGGAACCACACCACCACTAGTTCTGCTTCAGCCTCGTGCTTGGAATTTGGGCCACGTTTTCATGTTTGAACTCCCTTGGCATCTTTATCTCCTTTCTCCTTCTGTGATGGGACGCTAAGCAACCTCCTCGTTAGGGATTCCAAGCAAGGACTAATAGTTCACTTCAAACATGTCCGAAGGGTGCTAAGTGTCATGTGGAGGCAGATGCCACACTGGGCTTTTGCCCGCTAGCACAGTACAGCTGGCCAAGGAGCACTCTCTCGCTTCTCATTCTCTATAACCAGCAGAAGAAAATAAAAACAGCACTGCCGGTAGTGGTGCCAGCCCTGCATCAGTTTCCCAAAACACAGGCCTCAGGGGTGGAGCAAGGTCTGGGTGCACGAATATCAAATTACAGAAAACATAGCAAGATAAACTGGGCTCTTACTGACTTTTAAAAAAAAAATCAGTGCATACTAATTACATAGAATGTTGTGCTTTGTTCCTTTTATTTTATTATTTATTTTGTCTTTTTCAAAATTTTATAATTTTAATGAGAAAGAAATAGCAATTAGACAGTTTCACAACAGGTTAGTAGGATAGTGACAATAGTTAATATATTGCATATTGTTGTCTTCGTAAACAACAAGTATAAGTACAAGAGTACAAGATGCAGACGTGATATCTTTTTTAAGCACTATTAGTGTAAATCTCTCTTCTCATTGATCTAAGAGAAAGTGGCTGTATACATAGCCCAATAGTCCATAATAGTAGTGGGTTATCAACAGAACTGGCAATTATTTTCTCTTTCAGAGACAGGGTCTTGCTAGGCAGCTGGCCTTGAGGTCACTTTGTAGCCCAGGCTGGTCTCAACCTCACAACCATCCTCCTGCCTCAGCCTCCTGAGTGCTGGGATTATAGGCAGGTGCCACCATGCCCTTGGGCTTCATTCCTGCATTGTATTCTTGCAGATAGCATATAACCCTCATATTCGTATCTACCCCCATCACCAGTCCTCTCCCTCCTCTCCCTCTTCCCCAATCCGTTCTCCCCCTTAATGGCCTCTCTTCTATTTTTACGCCACCTTTCTTCCCTGTATTCCACACACGAGAGAAAAATATGTGACAACTATCTTTTGGAGCCTTATTTTGCTTGGTGTAATAAAGACATTAAAGGAAATCTTTAGAAGTCAGTAATCAGTGTATTATATATTTTTAACATTTCCCTTAAACATTTCTTCAGAGAGAGGATTTTGGGGACTGAACCAGGTCCTGGCAGAGGCTGAGTGCGCATCTGCCCCTGGCCACATCCCCAGCCCCTCCATCCCCTGTGTGTGTCGCATAGATGATCTAGCCTCGGTGTGGACAAATAAAAATGAAAACGCTCAGGGGTGAAAAGAAAAAAATTCCAAATCATAATGACCAGAGATTTGTTAATATTTTATATAGTTAATTTTGGTAATGGCTTATTTATATCCTTCCCTTTCTAAGTGTATTTATTAATCTGTTTGCTTATGGATCAGTGCAGACCTTGTGAATCTATTCTATGTCATTAAATACTGATTTGTATAATAGGTCTTTCTTTCAGAAACAGAAGCTGGCTTTCTTCTGGAAATGCTAGCGCTACGGATGGTGAAGCTTGCAGCTACAGTGAATGGGGAGAACCTGAACATGGACGCATTCCACACGCGGCAACAGAGTGAGAGGAAAGAACAAGTCCTCATCGGGATGCCTGAGCCCCTGGATCCAGCTCAGCCTGAAGCTGTCTTGCCAAGAGGCAACAGAGCCTGACTCCTGGGAGAGCGGTCCGCGGAAGCACGCTGCCTGTGTTTAAATTGCGGCTCTGCTTCAAGAATCCAAACAGATCGTGACTGCACTGCACGTAGAGCAGGCCCAGGCCAGCAGTCAGCCTTCCATGCACACTGGCTGTCCTCAGGCTGAGAACTTTTCGATTACCTGTGCTAGTAAGCTTTCTTCGCAGCTTGAGTTATTTTGATTGACAAGGATATGGACTTTTCAACTAGATGCGCCTCTTTCACCCAACGTAGATGCAGTGTGTCAGCAAAGCAAAATCAGCCTCTGTTCTCAGGAATCTCCTACGACCCTCCTACCTTGAATCCAGCGTGTTTTCCTGATATTCTGCATGTTCCTAGGGAAACAACTGAACACTCTGGATACAGTTGGTAGCTGTCCAATAAGTTCTTATTGGATAAATAGATAACACCCTCAAACAACCCTTCATCTAGAGAACAACTATTTTAAACATGAGAATGTGGTTTAACTTAAAGAACTGAACTATCAGTCACTCCTTTATGGCTTCTCCCCCCTCTTTATTCAGTCTCGGTTGTACAGTAAATATGTGTTATGGTTTGTGCATAGGTGTCCTCCCAAAGCCTCATGCAGTCATGGGGCAGCTTCTGGAATTTGTAATTGATTATTGTGGAAATGGGTGCTATACCTGCCCTGGGGCAGGCAATTTGTATTTGAATGTAAGGAAGAGAAGTTAGCTGCTTGAGCAGCTGCTAGCTCTCCTGGCTCTTGCTCCTAGCTGCCACCATGAAAGGTTGCCAGCTGCCATGTGCCACACTGCCTTGGAGCCAGCTGAACATGGACTGAAACCTCCAGTGACTGTGAGCTAAGTAAACCTTTCCTTCCTTCATTTTGCATGCTGAATATTTGTCCCAGCAACGAAAGAGTAGAGTAACTAACACAATATGGTAATCGCTTTTTTGCCTATATCATCAATTGCCCAGACCCTTGTTCACTCTGTGTACTTCCTGGATAACACAGCTTCCTTCCTGCTCCGCCCTCGCACCCACACTGTTGAGCATGGTGCATGTGCAAGCACAGTGACACGTCTCGCTTGAGAGCTGTCATTTCTCATCTCGAGTGGGCCCTTAACATTTCCCAGCAATCACATGACGCTTCCTAGGCCACTCACCTGCAGCTCTGCCCATGGGAGTATTTAGCTCCAGCCCTCTGCGACCTCTAGCGCTCTCCCCTGTTACCCGTGAGCTGAAGACCTCTCTTTCTACTTCACTGGTAAGACAGAAGCAATCAGAAGACAGCGTCCCTCACCTCTGCCCACACACCTGCAGATAGGCACACGCACTTTGTTTTTTCCCTTATCATATGATTTTTGTTGTCTGTGTTATACCTATTAAATCTCATGGGTCTCTTTTCCCCTGAATCTCAAACATAAACCTACCCACATCTTCACTAAGATATCTAATAGATACCTAGAACTAAACACATCCCAAACCTGAACATTTCTCAGTGCCCCGGAAATTTACTTTTTATCATAGCCTTAGTCTTCTGTGTAAACAGCAACTATACTCTTCTAATAGCTTATGCCAAGACACATCTTGCTAGCTTTGACTCTACTTTTTCATCTCACATCTAATCTGTGATGAAATCCAGTTCATCTTCCCCTTGAAATAAGTACTAAATTTGGCTGGCTGTCACAACCATTGTTAGCACCCTAGTCCACATCACCATTCCTGTTTCATCCAATGTTTTTTTTTTTTCTTTTTCACCTAAGTTTTCAAAAGCTACCACCAGTCATTTCTTTTGGTTCTTTTGCCCTCTCCCATGCTCACCTTTGGACTGTGAGTGACTAGATGTCTGAAAACCACACTTCCCAGAATCCCTTGCCAGCTGGTCTCTAGTCAGATTCATCCCGGGGAGGTCCTGCCAGGAGACTTAAAACAAGAGGAAGAAACTGTGTTTTGCTTCTAGAAGTACCTTTGAAAGCACCAGTAGCAACATCAGTGGTGGCTAGGAGTGGGCTTCTAATTCTTGACCTCCAGCGTGGTGGCTGAAGCGGGCACTTGTATGGGCTCAGCACACACAACTCACAAGCTTTGTCTCTAGCAGGGGAACAGACCCTTGGACCCTCAGACAATTTGGGGACCCCCACGAACATGTAGCGTTAGTGAGAATGCGGCCGCCTGCTCCCTGCCAGGTGGGTGTGGCCATGATCTAAGGGAGCAGCAGCCAAGGCTTCGGCAGTCACATGACCTAGCAGTCTAGGGTTCTGTTGACATCATTGTCTCTTCTGTTCCAATAAACAAATGGCAGTTCCTGCAGTTATTAATTTTTTAAGCAACTTCATCCTTTTTGCTTCCCCAGTTCTTCCATCAACTTTAGAATGAATTCCTTGATTAAAATTATTTTTCTTTGAAATACCTAGAGTGGTTCTGCTCTCCAGAGCAGACACTGCTAGAGACCCCCAAAGGTCTCCCTAAACCCAGCCCCAATAGCACAGGGAACCATCTGGTCAGAGCTCACTGCGACTTCTAAGCTCTCTCCAAAGCTAAAATGTGTGCCAGTCTAAAGCACCTGCTTAAGCAGACTCGGCGGTCAGGGTTCCAGCCTCAGCATGCCATGTGGGCCTCACTCATGGGGCATGCTGAGAAGGCAATTGAGACTGGGCGTGGTGGCGGGTGCCTGTAATCCCAGTGCTTTGGGAGGCTGAAAACAGGAGGATCATTACAAGTCAGATCTATGTAGTGTGACTCTGTAGACTCTGTCTTAAATACATTTAAAAAAAGAGAGAAAGAAAACTTACCAGTCTTATAAGAAGTTGTCTGAGAAATAGCAGCACCAGACTGGGCGTGGTGGTGCACTCCTGTAAGCCCAGCGTTTGGGAAGCGAAAAACAGGAGGATCACTCTGAGTCTGATCTGTGTAGTGAGACCCTGTAGACCCTGTACTAAATAGAGAAAAAAAAAAAAGCTTAAAAAAATAACAGCACTCATATCCAGATAATTTCCTTCCATCCTGTCAACCACACTACTCTTAAGCAAATAACAGGCTCAACATAGGTCCCATTCAATGAGACATAAACAAAAGACTGGGTTGGGAACAAAGAAAGATTCTTTTGGTTTGTTTTACTGACAGGCCAAATATATTGATATGACAAATATAATTAGATACAGAGATCACTTAAGCTACTTTTCTTTCAGGTTAAACGAAACGTCACCTATTAAGTTGAATTAAAATTAATAGAACATACAATTTCAGAGAGCATCATAATTCTCAAAAAAAGGTATGTTGGCTTGTGATGACTTTGCTTTTAAAAATGACTGAGTAATCTTCTGCCCAAAGTCTTAAAGGATTGGCGCAATCATCTTAATTTACAGAAGACCAAATGATACTGTGCTAAGTAGGCTTTATAGCTGTTCTGCAGCTCTTAAACACTCTTGGAGTGTGCTTGACAGTTCTGAATTTAATACAGAGAACGACATACCTTTAGCCTCCTTCCCCTCGTGGACACCGGCAGTGCGCTGCTCCCCGCTGGTCTGTCCGAGGTCATCCAATCTGGAGTCCACCTTAATTTCCTGTAGAAGAAGCAACTAAAACATGAGCTGCACTTTTTCCTGGCTACGCCCATGGCAAGGGGTGCTGGGGTGCCCCTACTCACCCTTTTACCTCTTTCCCGCTGGGGGGCAGGCTGGAACCCTGATTAGTTTGGGCTGTACAAGAAGTACGTGGGTCATTCCTTTATGTAAGAATGCGGAGGAATACAGACAGAGCGAAGGCGTCCTCTGACCGTTTCCCAGCAATCTGGGGGTTCTCTTCCTCTACCTAAAGCCTCCTAACATTGCCACAACTTAGGTAGTATAACTGCATACTTTAAAAATGCTCTCTTGCATAGAAAAATAGGAAAGCCCCGGAATGTACTGTCTTAGGGGTTTTGAGAATAGTGTATCTATGGTTATGATATTCGGCAACTTTCTCTTTTCACACAGCATGCGAGGCACATAGGGTTAACTCAGTTTCCACGATGTTTCCTCATATACACGATGCTTCCAGTTTTTCCAAGTTATGTTTACTGGCATGCCCTGATCTAGTTCTCCATTTCATGGTTGGAGCAGGGGTTACGTTGCTTTGGGTCAGTGAGGATGAAGTTTAGCCGTATATAACTGAGAAACCCAAAACTACAATAGTGTGCACATGATGTACATTTATCTGTCTTATTTAAGGGCAGTCCAAAAGTAGGCTGGCCGGGCCTGTACGGCAGCTCAGTGCCATTAACAGGTACGCAAGAGTCTGCCAGCTCTGCACAACGTTCAGTGTCCCCTGCCCTGAGCTCGAGGTCCCCAGTGAATTACTGCTGGGAGGAAGGGGAGAAGGCTGCTCCACCTCCCTCTTAAAACGTCTCCCAGAAGTCTCTGCCTTCACTCCCTATGCACTCGCTAGAATTTCATCCCATGCTCAGTGCAGCTGTGAGGACGTACGGGACATGTACACTTGTTTTATTTATTTATTTACATATTGGTACAGGGTCTTGCTATGCAGCTCGGACTCTAGTGATCCTCCTGTTTTCAGTCTCCCCAGCACTGGGATTACAGGTGTGTGCCACCACGCCCAGTTTCAGAGGCTGGTGCAGCTCTGGGGCCTGCATGGCATGCAGGGATCAAACTCAGGTCCTTGCACTTGCCAAGCAGGTGCTTATGCCACCAAGCCATCTCCCCAGCCTGCATGTACATTTCTGACAGACAATAATGTTAGTAAGTTTTTGTTATTTTGAAAGAAGAAATAGATACTTGGAAGGAGGCTATAAATTTTTGTTTCAAGTTGCTTATATTCTGTAATTCCCACAACAAGTCTGCCATGAACATTTTTTACCACAGAAATCAGTCAAAATATTCCCACTGCTAGACCATAGCCTGCCCATAGGCCTGGAGGAGGATTCCAAGAACTCTTTATAGTCCAGGCATCCACGCTTAACTGCTGGATCATGCGAGGATGGGACTGAAGTGGCGTGTGGCCCAAAAAGTTAGGGGTCCAGGTGCTTTCAGGACCTCAGATCAGGGCTGTCACCAAGAGAAAGAAAATAATTTCAGTTTGAGCAACCCCCTTTATACTCTCCCTGACAGAATCCACATGGAAGTGTTTTGCAGAAGTGGATTTTCTGGGCCACAGTGTGTGGTGTGTGTGTCTCTAGGTTCATAGGTTCTCCAAAGCACTGAGGCCTGCCATACTCCCCAACAATCTCATCCAACTGAGTCAGATCGAAAAAAATTATATTTTAAAGTATGTTGCCAGTCATGTGAGAGAAAAATAATTATACCCAATTACATTTACTGGCTTTTGTGTATTGTTAAGGGTGAGAATCTTTTCGTTTTTGGCCATCAGGATTTGCTGTCTATTCTGACTATTCACCGGCTTTGCTGATTTTCCTGAAACCTACTTCTGTGTGTAATGTGAGATGGTGCTCTAAATTTTCGGATATGCCATTGTCCAGAACCAATTATTGAGTAATCATCTTTTCTCACGGATATAGGACACTACATTTTATCTCTAATTGTCTCTCTCATTCCATAAATCTGCTCATCAATATTTATAAAGAATATTGTCTTCATATGCTTTATTTTTATTTATTTATTTACTTATTTATTTATTTTTGTCTTTTTGAGACAGGCCTTTGCTATGCAGTTCACACTGGCCTTGAGCTCATTTTGTAGCCATGGCTGGTCTTAAATTCACAACGATCCTCCAGTCTCATATCCTTTAAAATAGTACTATTTTACAAAATAG